>OY998164.1:5968946-6271446 GCA_963921995.1 Oxystoma pomonae
TTATTTATTGCCACAGGAGCGACAGAAACATTAAAAATCCATGTTCTTTTCCATGACTTGACCGACAGTTTGGATTACCTAGATTGTGGATTGGGCACCTGGTCGGAGAAGGCCGGTGAATCGGTTCACCGGGAGTTTTTGAATAAATACGATTGAAAATCTGAGGCAAGCTAGAAATCTTTACCTTGCTGTGGTAGAATTTTCTTCAAAAAAATATTTAATTGATGAAAATGGTTTCTAATAAGTTGGAGTTAAACTATTGAATAAAGGTTATATTTTTTGTTAATTGTTGAAGTTTATAGTACCTAGTTGCTAATTGTTTAAGCTTATATTACCAAATAAACATCTTTAATTATCTCAGTTTTCTAAACTACTTCAATAAATATTTATGGTTCTGAGAAGATATTTCTATGTCTACTAATTTCAGTAAATTTTTGTTTTGGTTCACAATAAAATATTGAATTTAAATATTTTAAAACATTTTACAGTAGTTCGTGTCCTTGAAAATTTTTACTAGAGAAGATTTTTGTGAAAATTAAGGACAGTCAGGGCTGCCACAATCCTTGAAAACCGGGAAATCCGGGAAAAAGTCAGGAAAATTTGGTGGGGTCGGGAAAAAGTCGGGAAATTTGCTAAGAATACTTGAATTTTTGAGATATTTTTGACCTGGTTGAGATTTCCTTCTACCTATATTAAATTTACATATAACTCTTTTTGCCGGCCTCCGTAGCGCAGTGGGAAGCGTATTTGCCTGCGGCACGGAAAGCCTCGGGTTCGAATCTCGGATAGGGATGTTTTGTGTTTGTTTTTAACTCTGCAAAAATACTTTGCTACATTGGGCATTGATCCTACTATTACCACAACCACTACGACGTGTCAAATAAGCGTTCCAAAATATCCCTATTGAGCATACTTATGACAGGATCTTTGCAACAGATCTAAATTTGAGACCAGATCCCACAACAAACCAGCATTTTCTGCTTAAACTGAAAAAAATTGCCTGCAACGCTATGACATCATTGTGATTGGATAGCGATTGATTTCGTATACTATTTTAATTCATTAGCTACGTTTCGACGACAATTTTCGTCTTCCTCAGGATAAAAGAATATTATACATGTAGATTTAAAACCATCGTGTTTTATGGTTTTAGAATAATTTCATCAACTTTCGTTTTTTCTAAATTTGTTGTAAAAAAAGTAACACATTGTGCAAAATTTCAAAAAAGGGATCAGCTAGGATTTCATCGAATCACAAGACGAATTTTGGTGGCATTTCCATGTGTCCTACAGCCCATTCAGGCACACCGTGACTGGCAACGGGTCTTTCATATTTTTTTCCAGTTTTGTTTTTTCGATAAAAAAAAGTTTTGGCGCTGTCATCTTCCCGATTATCAAAAAAAATGGAGAATTATTTATTAAGAATTTCCTCGGGATTACTTATTCCTTTTTATATTTCTCTATTTAATTTTCTAAATGCCTGGGAACCCTGGCAAATAAAATCACCACTAGAGAATTATGTGAACTCATTTTGCATCAGCATTTGAAAGCTTCGGTGACGTTATATAATACGCTTGAGAACCATTATGCAAATTGTAATTACTTATATTTTCATTCATGCAATTAAGTGTACCTCAATCAATGATAACGTAGGATTCATTGATGAAAACCATTTTTAACAAAACAAAAAAAAAATTACATTGTTTATTTCACGTGAGTGTATACAGGGTTCGACAGTTTTCGTTTAAGATGCCGAAATGCATGTGTGTGAGTAAGAACGCTATTCAATTCAGATGCACTGAAGAGAGATGCTGGCCAGGCAACGTTGTCAAACAAACAGTTTAGGAAAACTGCATCGCTTTGGTCTGTTTTATTCGAACACGTTGGCGCGAAAGAGTTCGTAGACGTAATTTTTCTCAATTAATCACTTAAGGTCACAAAAACGGCATAGATTTCACAACACTGCTTTGCCATTTTTTTGAAAGATCAACAATAGGTGGCATGACATTTCGAGTAAGATCGTGCAGTGTTCAGAACACGGTGCGAACACCATGTGAGGCTAGCCTTCTGTTCTGTCACTGTTTCACTCACTGACAGACAAGTTCAAGTCCAGCCTTAGACAAGTGGCCGGAGGCTATGCGTAACCTGAATTCCAATACTCCAATCGAACTCACTCAGTGTCCCTGGACCTACCAAATTACGTGGCAAACCGCTTGGTTGCTAAATTTTAAATTAAAAAATATTTTATTGCTATAGAATAAAATAAAGTAATTAGTAGAAAAATATTTTTTTACGCGTCAAAACATAGCAACAAGACTAAATTTTTAATTTACTTATGCCATTTTTCCATAACAGTTGACTATAGTGGCATAAGTCAGGTTAGCTATACGGACCAAAATGCCTGGCCAGCTAATTTTAAGTTAACTTTTGTTTAAACCGTAAGTAAAGCGGATAAATTTGATGGTGGTGATCATAATTTTAGAGCAGGAAAGCCTGCTGGTCTCGGGTACTCCCTGCTCTAAGGTGATAATTATTAGCTTTCGCAACTTTAGCAATTCTCCGCTAGAGTAGAGGTGCCATAATTTTACCCCAGATATCAAAAAACCGACTACCACTGCATGGTGTGCCTGAATGGGCTTTAGGACACACGAAAATGCCACCAAAATTCGTATTATGATCAATTGCCAGGGACCACTCCGTAAGATCAAAACTGGACTCCATGAAATTCTAGCAGATCCTTTTTTTCAAAATTTTGCACGAAATATTGTTTTTTTGAGAAAAAATATAAACAATTAAAATTCATAAAATTATTCGAAAATATTTAAATTCAATATTTTCTTGTAGACCAGAACAGAAATTTACTAAAAAAATTTGAAATAATTTAGAAAATTGAGGTAACTGAAGATTTTTATTTGTTAATATATGCTTCAAAAATTATCAACTAGGTACTATAAACTTCAAATTCAACAATTAACAAAAAATATTAATTTGAAAGTTTCACTCCAAAATATAAGAATCCATTTGCAGCAATTAAATATTTTTTGAAGAAAATTCTACCACGTGCACAGCACGGTAAAGATTTCCAGCATACCTTCGGATTTTACAGTACTTCAAAACTATCAAGGCGAATTTTTGAAAGCAATGCATGCCGAAACCTCTTGAAACACTCTGACTTGCTATTTTCTCAACAAATCTTAAAAACTATCAGTCCATTGGCGGTCGTTCCATTTTTTTCAGTCATTCAAAGCCATAAATTCCATAGTGCAAATCAGTTTTGCAAGTAAACGATTTGATACTTAACAAACAGGCGTCTTAAAAAGTTTATTTATTGCCACAGGAGCGTCAGAAACATTAAAAATCCATGTTCTTTTCCATGACTTGACCGACAGTTTGGATTACCTAGATTGTGGATTGGGCACCTGGTCGGAGAAGGCCGGTGAATCGGTTCACCGGGAGTTTTTGAATAAATACGATTGAAAATCTGAGGCAAGCTAGAAATCTTTACCCTGCTGTGGTAGAATTTTCTGTAAAAAAATATTTAATTGATGAAAATGGTTTCTAATAAGTTGGAGTTAAACTATTGAATAAAGGTTATATTTTTTGTTAATTGTTGAAGTTTATAGTACCTAGTTGCTAATTGTTTAAGCTTATATTACCAAATAAACATCTTGAATTATCTCAGTTTTCTAAACTATTTCAAATAAATATTTATGGTTCTCAGAAGATATTTCTATGTCTACTAATTTCAGTAAATTTTTGTTTTGGTTCACAATAAAATATTGAATTTAAATATTTTAAAACATTTTACAGTAGTTCGTGTCCTTGAAAATTTTTACTAGAGAAGATTTTTGTGAAAATTAAGGACAGTCAGGGCTGCCACAATCCTTGAAAACCGGGAAATCCGGGAAAAAGTCAGGAAAATTTGGTGGGGTCGGGAAAAAGTCGGGAAATTTGCTAAGAATACTTGAATTTTTCAGATATTTTTGACCTGGTTGAGATTTCCTTGTACCTATATCAAATTTACATATAACTCTTTTTGCCGGCCTCTGTAGCGCAGTGGGAAGCGTATTTGCCTGCCGCACGGAAAGCCTCGGGTTCGAATCTCGGATAGGGATGTTTTGTGTTTGTTTTTAACTCTGCAAAAATACTTTGCTACGTTGGGCATTGATCCTACTATTACCACAACCACTACGACGTGTCAAATAAGCGTTCCAAAATATCCCTATTGAGCATACCTATGACAGGATTTTTGCGACAGATCTAGATTTGAGACCAGATCCCACACCAAACCAGCATTTTCTGCTTAAACTGAAAAAAATTGCCTGCAACGCTATGACATCATTGTGATTGGATAGCGATTGTTTTCGTATACTATTTTAATTCATTAGCTACGTTTCGACGACAATTTTCGTCTTCCTCAGGATAAAAGAATATTATACATGTAGATTTAAAACCATCGTGTTTTATGGTTTTAGAATAATTTCATCAACTTTCGTTTTTTCTAAATTTGTTGTAAAAAAAGTAACACATTGTGCAAAATTGCGGTTTTTCCATATTTTTTTCCAGTTTTGTTTTTTCGATAAAAAAAAGTTTTGGCGCTGTCATCTTCCCGATTATCAAAAAAAATGGAGAATTATTTATTAAGAATTTCCTCGGGATTACTTATTCCTTTTTATATTTCTCTATTTAATTTTCTAAATGCCTGGGAACCCTGGCAAATAAAATCACCACTAGAGAATTATGTGAACTCATTTTGCATCAGCATTTGAAAGCTTCAGTGACGTTATATAATACGCTTGAGAACCATTATGCAAATTGTAATTACTTATATTTTCATTCATGCAATTAAGTGTACCTCAATCAATGATAACGTAGGATTCATTGATGAAAACCATTTTTAACAAAACAAAAAAAAAATTACATTGTTTATTTCACGTGAGTGTATACAGGGTTCGACAGTTTTCGTTTAAGATGCCGAAATGCATGTGTGTGAGTAAGAACGCTATTCAATTCAGATGCACTGAAGAGAGATGCTGGCCAGGCAACGTTGTCAAACAAACCGTTTAGGAAAACTGCATCGCTTTGGTCTGTTTTATTCGAACACGTTGGCGCGAAGGAGTTCGTAGACGTAATTTTTCTCAATTAATCACTTAAGTTCACAAAAACGGCATAGATTTGACAACACTGCTTTGCCATTTTTTTGAAAGATCAACAATAGGTGGCATGACATTTCGAGTAAGATCGTGCAGTGTTCAGAACACGGTGCGAACACCATGTGAGGCTAGCCTTCTGTTCTGTCACTGTTTCACTCACTGACAGACAAGTTCAAGTCCAGCCTTAGACAAGTGGCCGGAGGCTATGCGGAACCTGAATTCCAATACTCCAATCGAACTCACTCAGTGTTCCTGGACCTACCAAATTACGTGGCAAACCGCTTGGTTGCTAAATTTTAAATTAAAAAATATTTTATTGCTATAGAATAAAATAAAGTAATTAGTAGAAAAATATTTTTTTACGCGTCAAAACATAGCAACAAGACTAAATTTTTAATTTACTTATGCCATTTTTCCATAACAGTTGACTATAGTGGCATAAGTCAGGTTAGCTATACGGACCAAAATGCCTGGCCAGCTAATTTTAAGTTAACTTTTGTTTAAACCGTAAGTAAAGTGGCTAAATTTGATGATGGTGATCATAATTTTAGAGCAGGAAAGCCTGCTGGTCTCGCGTACTCCCTGCTCTAAGGTGATAATTATTAGCTTTCGCAACTTTAGCAATTCTCCGCTAGAGTAGAGGTGCCATAATTTTACCCCAGATATTAAAAAAACAACTACCACTGCACGGTGTGCCTGAATGGGCTTTAGGACACACGAAAATGCCACCAAAATTCGTATTATGATCAATTGCCAGGGACCACTCCGTAAGACCAAAACTGGACTCCATAAAATTCTAGCAGATCCCTTTTTTCAAAATTTTGCACGAAAACGTGACCTTGGCGTTTCAGAATTCCAGCAGAATCTCGCTTATAAAGAAAAAAACCATAACTTTTTTGTTATCAAATAATAGGATTTATAAAAATTACAACCGTATCCAAAGGATTTTTCAAAATTTGGTGTAATTTTTAAAATTGCTGTTACAGATTTCTGTATTATCGACGAGGCTAAAGAAAAAGCCAGGTAAGATTTTTTTACTATTATTAGCCGTGTCTATTTTATTTCGGGAATAAGAGAGTCCAGCAAAAAACTGTCTGGATACGGTTGTGAGGAATTCAAAAATAAATATTCCTGCCAAATTTCAACAGATTCGGTTTTCTCGTTTCTGCCCGGGAAAGATTGGCCCAAAAACAGCATAGCAGTGTTGTCAAATCTATGCCGTTTTTGTGGCCTTAAGATTACTTTTATTTATTTGATACTGAAATGATGCAACTAAAATATCACCAAAATATTTTTTATATAAGATCTGTAGAGCAGGCGTCCCTTCGCAACTCTGTACATCTGAGTAGGGGAGAGAAGCCCTGTTTCTTCGGCAATTTTTGTAAAATAAAAGAGTCTACAAGAATCAGAATAACAGCTTTAAATTCGTTTAAAAAGAGTGGAGGGTTGCAGATTGAAAGACTGCGCTACGTTTTTTTATTTTTTTTATTCTTTTAAAAAAGTATCTTATTGTGTTGCCGGATTGATATACTAATTTAAGATCGGTGTTATTAAATACTTTGTTTAATCCTTTCGTATAATTAGGGTTATAAGGAATTGATACAAATTTTGAGTCGCAGGTATCTTTTTGTCTGAAAAAGGTAGAATTCCGAAAGGTCTTTTGAAAAGAATGTCTATTTATCAGCTTATTTATTAAGCCTTCGTCGTAACCGTTTTCGCCAGCTATATTCCTAATCCTATTCTTTTCTGCTTCAAATCTTTCTTTGTTTAAGGGGAAATTTACTAATCTATATGTTAAAAAGTGCAAACTTGCAAGCTTATGTTGTAAGCAATGAAAAGAGTCATTTGGAATATACCTGTTGGTGGCCGTGCCTTTTCTGTATAGGTCAAAGTCCACAAGAGCTGTTGAACCCTGTTTAACAGACTCCTACAAAAAACCGGTGATATATATTGGTAAAATGTTTTTTTGTGCTTTTAGTTCTTTAAATTGCAATTTTTCTGTAAACCATTTTTGTTGTGTTATGCATCTATATCAACAATAAAGCGGGTTAAATACCGATAAATTCATCTGGTTTTTGTGAGAATTTTTCGCAAAAAGATGGTATCTGAATAAAGAAATATGTTTATGTCTATGTCAAACACATGGTCCTGTGGATACAGATGCTTTTTCTAAAACTGAAAGCTTATTTTTAAAAGATTTAAAGACACAAAAATCTGTATACGGAAGCCAACAAACTAATCCTTTATTTTCAGTAATAAACTTAGACTATGAACCCATTTACGAGGTTTTACATATACTGATAAAAACAATTTTTGGCGCAAACGCATATGGTTTTGATAAATGCCTTAAATTTGAAACTAAGACTATCAAGGTATTTAGGAATAGATACGGGTTTTGGGGGAAAAATAAGCCGGTTAGAGATGGTACTTTCCTTGTTCTGAATAAACCCTCATAGACATGGCTTAAAATTTTCGGCATTTAGCATACAGGGTGATTCACGACGGAATTCAAATATTTTAATGTCAAGTATTATAGTCTCTTTGTCAAATATACAGTGTGATTAATGAAAATATTGCAAAAATAAAAACGGAAATAACTCGGAAACCAATAGCTTATTTACTTTAAATTTGGCACACATAAGGAGCCCCAAAAGGCACTTTACCAATGTATCAAAAAATAAAATTCCAGATCCGGACTAAAAAAAAATTAGTATTATATATTTTTATTAAAACCAACACCCTGTATACTGCAATTTGCAAATTTTGGTATCACCACATAAAAGCTAATACAGTTAGATTGTGTTTAACGCACTAAATCTCAGTTTTTTGTAAAAAAAAAATAAACAATCCAAATTCCAATCTTGAGATATTAGGGTTACAAACAATATCACGTTTTAAATTACTAAAAACGTATTTTTAAGTTAAGACTAATTTAGCCATAAACAAATCAATACCTCGATCAATACAAACTCTATCCAAGCAAAAAACAGGCTAGAGCAGAGCCGGATTAATATTTTCTAATTTGTTTGTATAAAATATAAAAACACATACTTTTAATTTATTAATAAACTATTTTAATTTGAAATCCGTTTTCTGAAGTAGTAATCAAATCATCAAAATTTCAGGCCCGGACTAATATTTATTTGGTTTTATTTGTACTTATTGGAAAAAAACATTTTTTTGTATTTTATTTGGATATTTTGGTATCACAACAGACAAGGCAAATGATGTTACTATAAACATTTTTTTAAATTGATTATTATCCACAAAACCGTCCCAAAAATACAACCAGGGGATAATGTACAAGGTGATCTACCATAAATGCCACCATCATTTTTTTCCGTTATTATGCATGCTATAAAAAAGTTGAAATCAGAAAACGAGGAATTTAAAAATTCGATAAAATATGGGACGTTTTATTTAAAATAAGAACCCTTATGTCAAAACTTGACATTTGCAATGACACTTGTCAACTTTGACATACATATTCTAAAAGACTGGAAAAAGTTATACAGCTTTTGTACCAAATACTTTTTCAAGCATGCCTAACAACAAAGAAAAATGGCGGTACTATTTATGGTAGATCATCCTGTAAATTATCCCGTGGTTATAATCTTTGGACGGTTTTGTAGATGATGATCAATTTAAGAAAATAAAAAATGTTTTGGTAGCAAAATCTCCAAATGGAGTATAAAAATTTTGTTTTCCAATAAGGACAAATAAAATCAAATAAATATTAATCCGAGCCTGAAATTTTCAAATTTCAAATCATTCATTTTCAAATTAAAATAGAGTTTATTTATAAATTAAAAGTATGGGTTTGTATGTTTTTTTAAAATAAATAAAAATATTAATCCGGCCCTGTAACAGCCTGTTTTTTGCTTGGGTAGGGTGGGTGTTTATTTATTTATACCTAAATTGGTTCTAACCTAAAAATACATTTTTAGTAATTTAAAACGTGATATTGTTTGAAAATAATATCTCGGGATTGGAATTTGGATTGTTTTATTTAGCGCGTTAAATACAATCTAAGCGTATTAGAGCACCATCCTTTAGCTTTTATGTGGTAATACCAAAATTTTCAAATTGCATTATATAGAGTGTTGTTTTTAACAAAATACATTTTATACATTGGTAGAAGTGGCTTTGGGGGCTCCTTATGTGTGCCAAATTTAAAGTAAATAGGGCTATTGGTTTCCGAGATATGTTCGTTTTTATTTTTGCAATATTTTTATAAATCACACAGTATATTTGCCAAAAAGACTCAAAAAAAAATTTTAGCATTGGATATGAGTTGCCCCTGGCCTATAATACTTACCATTAAAATATTTACATTTCGTCGTGAGTCACCCTGTATATCAAAAGGATATGCATTTGCGCCAAGGAATTCTTTTTGTCATTATAACTTTAAGCTTCTCACAATGATGGAGTGTTCTAAAAAATCAAATAAAAAAAATATATTCAAACATACCAGGTTTGGAGGGGGATTTACACCATCGCTGTACAAAATGTTGTTAATTGTAAATGTGGGGTTTATCTCCTTAGTACTGTTTTTGACGTCTTGCTATTTTTTGTGCATAGGTGAATATTTTGGTGTGATTTTTGTACCTTCCGGCAATGATTAAAATTTTTTTTTTTAATTCTGGTAATAATGTTTTGCACTTTTGTACTAATAAAGGCAAACGATAAGCTCTGTAATTAACCAAAATGCTAATATTCTTCGACTATTTATATTTGTAAACAACATTACTAATTACTAATGAGATAAAAAAGTTACAAATTGACTAACAAATTGAAAGGGCACCGGTAAAATTATGCATGAAATTTAGCAACAAATAAATCCAAAAATAACACCAGGCAACACATTTTTTTTTAAAGATTGTTCGGTTGTTCATGAGTGAAATAGAACCAAAATGTTTTTTGAAGAATTTTCTTAGGTCGGGAATAAAAAATAGGACTACAAATTTTATTGCATAGACACGCCATAATTCAGGTTTTCATAAACTACCAAATCTCTATACATATTCTAAGAACTGCTATACTTTTAGTCTAATATTAAATCTAATTAACTTTCAGCTAACTAAAATAATGGTAAATTAAAATAATCATTTCTTACGTCCTTTTCAGTTGCTCTTATACTTACGCATCCTCTGGTTCCTCTCGACAAGGCGTCCAACAGTAATCGGCTAATATTGAAACATTCCGCTTCCTTTGGTATCTTTTTCCATATTCATCGTTCTCCATGTTCGTCTAAGTGAGAGTGTAGAAAGGGTATTTTTAAGGACATATTACAATCCCATACTTTCATGTGATTGCAGAAGTTTGTTTACAATCTCTGGATAATGCCCCTTTTTTTCCCTCAAGCACAGCTTCAAATCCCGAATCCACGGGAAGCTTTCTTATATGGGGTCCCACAAAAATTCCCTCTTTAATCTTGTCTTCACTTATTCTGGGTATTTTTTCTTTTATGTGATTGAAGGCAGGACGATCTCTGTTCATAGCTTTAACGAAGTTTTTAAATGAGCTAGAAGTTTCAAGAAGCGCATATGAAAGTATGGAAATCATTAAATCCAGAAATAGTTTAAATAAAGATAGAGGACCCATCCCGTTTAGCACACTTTATTCTTTGGTTGAGGGGAGATAGGATTAAAAATCGTGATCAATCACAAATTATTAGTCTTATCTCCGCCCACTAAAGGATTGTATATAAGATAGAGCGTAGATTAATTTAGTTCATTGTTTATCGTCTCTTGATGATGCTAACGTTGTTAGCGAAACGCGCGTCGAGTGTAAAAAAGTGTGGTTTTGGTTTGTGGAAAACAATCATAACTTTGTTTCCGTATCATGTAGACCAGAACTCGGAAAATATTTTTTAAGTAATGAATTTGCGTCGAGCAGGCCAAAATCTATAAGACTGAGCTATTTTTATTACCGACCTTTTTTTTGTGTTGACCAGTATTAGGTATAAATATTACGCATGCAGGGGTTTTCACGTTATTTCAAAAATAAAAATTGATCAACTTTGTTAATTAGCAATATGGTATGGGGGACTACTAAAATCGTGAAATTTTTGCTTTTCTTAATTTTATCAAAAATGAGTTACAAGGTTCCAAAATACCTTAATCGACGAAAAAAAAGTCGTCTGTCGGTCTGTTGTCTGTCTGTATACACGATAACTCCAGAACGCCTTAATCGATTTTAACGAAATTTAGTACAAAAATCCTCTATCGGCTGATCATGAACTGATTAACTTTTGGGTAGGGAGGTTGAAGGGGGAAAAGGGGGATAAAATATTTAAAAAATTGTAACTTTGAAACAGAAGTAAGCAGCGATATACGGTTTGTAGCTCTCACGAATTTGGACTTTATAACAAAATTTGTAGTCCATATTCATGGGAGCTTTAGTTTCCGAGTTATTTGAAAAAACGTTAACATATATTAAAAAAATCATAACTTTAGAAGTAAATCAGCTATTATTATGTGGTGTTCAGATTTAAGGTTCAAATCTTTCAAAGCTACAGTTTTCGATATATTTCAACGTGAAATAATTGATTGTATGGTGGACTATCCGTGCTTTCTAGCACCAAATTTTTTGTTTGATGATAATGGATTTATGCATAAATAAAAAAAATATAAAGACCTTGATTAATATAAACCAAATCACACGAGATTGTTATTAAAACATGTGTCGTTTATCCAGTGGGTATAGTTTTTTTTTTAATTTAGATTTGGCACCAAAAACTATGAATGTTATTTTGGGATATTGTTGCGTTAAATCTTCTATTTCTGGCCCAACGTCTGGCCTTATCTTCCGTTTCATTTCAATTTTGGAGACAGTTTATTTCTATTTATGTATATGTATTAAAGATTTAGTGTTTTTATAGTGGATGGGGGCCCTGTTTTTAAACCATGTCATGCGTAACACCTGGTTCCTTTCCATGCGTGGCTCTCCTGTCTCAAAACACGCATCACGTGGTCTAAGCGAGATTTGCCTAGGCTCAACTTTCGTTTACATGAAATGTGATATTGAAGAAAACAATATTGGGGGTCTTCTATAGGACCCCCGGAGTTTGAATATAAAAGGAAATTTTGTTTTCGGCAGATTTTTATTTCCATATTTGCATTGAGGAGGAGAAGTTAAATCTAGAGCCGTTTCAATTTTTTTCATATCACATTTCTACAAGAAAAGAAGAGAATATTCAAATTACAAAACCGTAATAATTTTTTTTTAAAAACAGATTTCTATAGAAAATTGTATTTTTTCAGTTTTTTTCAAAAATTATGCATTTTTGCATATTTTCCTTTCTGTATTTCCATTTCTACACAAAGTATTCATTTTTCCAATTCCGCAATGTTTTTTTATGTCATTCAATTCAGAAGACCTTCTACAAGGCGCTCCAAAAAATTTTTTTTTTTAGATTTCATGTAAAGAAAAATTGACCTTTTGCCAATATGTCGTCCATGTTGCACCACGTGATGAGTTTTTTGAGCCAGGGTGAGAACCGGGTGTGGTGGTCGTGCAATTTTACAACTCATAGTTTGGCGTCAAACCTCAGTTTAAACCACGGATGTCGACTTTTCTTCATTTTATAGGTGCAGTTTATCAACAAACTTGGGTTTAACCGTTACCGGTGGTCTGGGTGATTGTTAAACTTTAATTTAATTGATAATTCCATACATCAACGGAATCTCAGAAAAGATAAGAAGAGTAGGCAACCAATACCATCTTCGGACTGTCTTCAAAACGACCACAACAATA
Source organism: Oxystoma pomonae (assembly GCA_963921995.1). NCBI lineage: Eukaryota > Metazoa > Arthropoda > Insecta > Coleoptera > Brentidae > Oxystoma > Oxystoma pomonae. The sequence goes on from OY998164.1 coordinate 5,981,857, forward strand.
AGAAGTCAGTTAACAAAAACTAAACCATATCACCCTAACACCAAAAACTGCATCTACTAAGTACCATGTTCGCGTTACAGAACACAAACGCAAAACTCGACAAGGAGACACAACTGAATCAAAAATAGCTCAATATTGCTGGGAAAATCGGCAGGGAAGAAAATCTATCCAAGCGCACAATTCACTTTTTGATTGATTTTAAGAAAAAAACATACAGACCGCTTCAAGCTACTGCGAACATAGGGCGGAAGAAGTCTAATTTGCCAGTGTACGTACATGCAGAGACACCGCACGCCTATCAGTGAAGCAAACAATACTCAGGCTTGCGATCACCACTTGCATGACTTTCCTTTGGTATTTAGTACGCCTCTAACCACGGTGCTGTGTGGAGCGTAGTCAATGAAACCAGAATTTGGTCAATAAATACGCAAATTTTTATAACGTAATTTTCTTATTTTTTGTCACTGATAAATAAGAGCGTTTTATTGTCAACTGCTCAGATTTATCAGTGACGACGTGTTACAATGAAAATAATAAGGAGAAACAAAATAAAAGCAAGTTCTCAAAATAAAATAATACATTCTAATAACCAAAAAGATTCTCCCAGTCAAAAAAAATTAAAGCAAATGTTCGAAAAATCCTCCTTGCTCGGCTAGACAATATCCGAGCCTACTATAAAAACCCCTTCTAACGTTTCCAAGCATGTTAGGGGTGATAATTTGAAAAGCTTCTTCAGAAACAGATAGAAGTCATTAGGAGCAAGATCGGGAGATCGAGCTGGCCATAAAATAGTTCCCCGTGTACTTACAACCCGATTAGGAAATACATTATCAAGATATTCCCTAACAAGGCCAACATTGTGAGCAGAACAACCATCTTGTTGAAACCATGTTTCACCAAATCTTACACCTAACAACTGCCTAGCAGTTGGAATAATGTGCTGCTGCAGTAGATCCAAGTATCTAGGACCATTCAAATTGCAATTGCCGTTAATAAAAAATGGCCCAATTACGTGTTCCCCTACAATACCCCCCCCCAAACATTTAGTTTTTGGGGATACTGTGTTCTTACGTCAAAATACAAATGCAAATTTTCCATCGACCAATATCGAACGTGTGTTGGGTTATGACGATTTGACCATTTCACCATCTGCACTTTTTCGGCAACTTCGTAGACATCCATTTTTGGTTTTAAAAATGTATTATTTCAATTAAGAACTTACCCATCTGTTTCTCGAGCAAGGCAGAAATAAAACAAAATAATGAAAACAAAATGAATTTCCAAAAGATAACACTGCAGCGTGCTTCGAATCCACCTCGGTCGTACGGCACGGAGAGTAAATTGGACTTGATTCCCCCTATATTCGCAGTAGCTTGAAGCGGTCTGTATACTCTTTTCGAAAGGTATATTTTTGTGCAGATGGCGTCCCTAAATAGTTATTCTGATAAAAGTTAAAATCTTCCATATACGTTCTACTGTCAGAACCTATAAAAATATGTAATTTTTTCCCAAAATGTAAAAAAAAAATTTCTAAAAAATAAAAAATTTGGGCTTATAGAGCATTCCGTTCTAGACAAAAAAGGCACATAAGCATTTTTGTAGTACGATCCAATTTTTATAAACGTAATTTAAATATTTAAAAAAATTGTCACATTTTGAATTTTAATGCTGTTAGTTAAAAAAATATATTTTCCGAAAAAGCGATGGAGAACCTGAGAGATAACATATTTTCGATAAAAAAACTTTTTTTGTATCACTTATGGTTTCTATACAAAAATAAAATAAGTTGAAGAAAATGGTAAAATCATGTCGATTGTATTGATCTTTTTTGCACTAAGATTTTTCTATAAAACTAACCTCTAAAAAAAGCAATTATTTGCTAAATAGTTACTCTTATCACCTATCAAACGACAGTAAAAAAGTTTTGACTAGATTTGAAAAGGTAGCCTCTGGCGGAATGAAATAAGAGGACCTCTCTGAAAGACATCTTTTTATATACAATAAAATAACAACCAATATTGACTATATAAGGTACTTCCCTTATTCCTGCTTTTATCTTGCCCTTCCCGTCTTATAGAACATTTAAAGAAAATATCAGAGCACAAAGCATCATGTACTAGTCACTATTATGGTCATTCAGAAAAATATTTTTCTTATGTTGCAGAAATTTGGTTAATTCTTATTTTTACTTAATAACATGATTTTAGCATTTTCTTCAACTAATTTTATTTTTATATAGAAACTATAAATGATGTAAAAAACATTGTAACGTTTTTTTAAGCGAAAATATGTTCTCTTTCAGGCTTCACATCGCTTTTTCGGAAAATATATTTTTTTTAGTTAACAGTTTTTTTAATTTTTTTTACATTTTGGGAAAAAATGACATATTTTTGACAGGTTTTGACAGTAGGACGTATATTGAGGGTTTTAATTTTTATAACATTGGGTTCATACAGAAATAAAAATAACATAAAATAACATAAGATAAGAGAAAATAAAAAATAAAATAGTTCACCTTATAGGATTGCTTGATGCCATTCATACAGAGAGAAAAATAAGATAAGATAACATAACATAACAGAAAGATGGGAAACTTTTATCTTCTTATTTTATTTTATCTGAAATCGCGTTTCGCGCATGACCGTGACGTCATCGTGACGAACAAATTTTCACAAAAATTGTGTTGTGAACCTAACGTCAAATCTGGATTCTTTGTTTATTTTTTTTTGTAAATTTTTGAAAAAAAGGAAAAGCTTTTGGAGAGTCATTTGAAAACACCGTACGCGAGTCCACTAACAAAGAAAAAAAGAATAAAAAAGGAAAAAGGAAAACCTGCATTCGCGTTTTGATTGGCTGGAACTGATCTCTTATTTTATGTTATCTCTCTGTGTGAACACCCTTTTTTTATTTTATGTTATCTTATGTTATTTTATTTCTGTATGTACCCAGCTTAAGAATAACTATTTGGCGACGGCACCTATGCAAAAATATAACTTTCGAAAAGAGTATATTTTTTTTCTTAAAATCAATCAAAAAGTGAACTGTGAGCGGAAGTTAAAAGAAACAGCACAGAGGAACCAGAAGGTATTTTCTCAACAGATCGTCACCATCAAGGATATTTAGAAACCCATACTTTTCGGAGGTAACAGATTTTAGTTGTGAAAGGGCGGAGCCAAGCAAGTGTATTCATGTTTCACTGAACACATGATAGTATACAGGGTTCCTAAGATTTTCCTTAGGGATAGGATTTCAATAAATCAAACAGAAATGGCATAGAAAGTTCTGCGCGCACAAAAGAAACAGGTATATTGAGCAATGGTGCCAGTTTGTTATTATCTCCGGACTGCTTTCTTGAGGAAAAATTGTCGCCACTCTTTCATTGTGAGCATAAATCATAGTTGCAATAATAACCGTTGACAAGATGTCTGCAAATTCCGCTAGATGGCGGCCACACCATGAGATGATCGAGGAAAAAATTAGATGTTTTCAGATCCAAACCACAGCTTTTTCTTGCTTAAAGGAGGCGGCAGGTTCCATTATTTACGATACTGAGCGATAAACTCGTATGGTTGTTAACATTAGAAAGAAATATCTTCGCTTTTAATTAAATTTTTTTTCATTCTGTTCTACTAGTGACATCTATCCGAAAACGGCCAAACCATGCAGCTAGCACTAGCAGCCAAAGAAATCAATAAACGGCGCTGTTTTTCCTGCAGAGCTTTTTGCTTGCGATATTATTGATTTTAAATAAAGCTGGCCCTACACTACATTTGATATTTTCGAGGTGTTTTATGACATGATCTCGAAACATGTAGCGAACCAATTCTTCAAAACTGGCGGGAGGGTAAAAGCGAAAAATAAGGGGCTGCCAATATTTGTAACACCCAAAAAGGGGTGAAAATATTTATTTTGCTCTGTTTCTTTACAGAAAACGTTTTTTTTTACGAAAAACTTGAGCTCTGCCACTTTTTTTATTTTTTCCTTCAACTTTTTCGAAATTTTCGTCATACCGTAGAAAAAAATTATTTTCTCCATGGTCATACTCTACTTTTATTCGAAAAAATTTAGAAACAGAGACGGGATCAGTTTTCCTAAAACGGGGGATCTTGGTTTCGAGTGAGAAGATAAAGGGCGCCGCAGGCAAAAATTTTTCAATTAAATTAGCCGAACGCAAAAATGTTAGAAAAACAAAGCACGAAATAAAAGTGGCGCCGCTTACAATTTTTTTTCAAACATTACGTAATTTCGGGAACGCAAAGAAATAGGTCTAAAGAGTATAATTTTTAAGAAAAAAATATCAATTTTCTCGCCCTCCTCCACTGGGGCTACAGGGGCCGTGCACAAATTACGTAATGGTCATAGGGGAGAGGGGGGTTACAAAACGTTACATAGGGGGGAGGGGGGTTTTCCACAGCGTTTGCATTTGTGTGAAACTAAGAAAATTTGGAATGAAAATAAGTGAAAGGTTTTTTTTTGGGGGGGTAGTGGTCCTGAAATCGTTACGTAATATTAGGGGAGTGGCGTGCCAAACCGTTAAAAAACATTACATAGGGAAAGGGTCAAAAATTGGTAAAATCACCGTTATGTAATTTGTGCACGGCCCCACATCTGACTGTTCCTCCTTTTTGATTTCGAATCAAAGTGCAAAACCCGGGTTGGACGTTCGAAGGCGTCAACCCGCCCTATTTGCTTGATAAAGTTTCTACGGAAATATCTCAGTCGATTTCTCCGGCCGTGTATGAACGCTTTAGGTTAGGCATTTGCATGTATCTCAGTCCCCAGCCTGTAAACAGTGTGTAAGGACAATGGTTACAAAATGAAAAGCCGAAAAATATTTTTTTTTACGATATCTTTCATCAGTTTGATATTAAAGTCGAGCAAAAACAATTTTTATTCCAGTCCTAAAGGTATGAAAATGGAAAACATTAGAAAACAACAACCTGGAATGGATTTACTACGTGTAAGATGTAGTGACAACATTGCCCCATGCCCATCGTTTTCTGCCTAATGTGCTTTTCCGTTTATCTGCGTCTTATACACGGCTGCTTGGCCCCCTAAGGATTTGCTTAGGAACCCTGTATAAGATTAGGTAGTATTAATTTTTCTTAGCATTCACCTGATGACGATTGCAGATACATAAGTAATCGAAACCGAAATAATTCCCAAAAGAATCCAACCTCAAAACAGTTATTTACTTAAAATATGTTTTAGGTAAAAGAACTGTAAGTATTTAGTGAAATCGCTATGATCGATGACTTAGAATTTAGTTTTGATTAATTGGATGAAGATGATGACGAAATTATTGACATTGTCGAAGCACCAAGAAGACCAAAAATTATTCGTCCCAGAACAAATCCTTTGGAGGATTACGACGATGCAGATTTTAAAAAGAGGTTTAGATTATCTAAAGAGACATTGAATTGTGCACGAAGAAATTGGACAAGAGTTGGAACATCCCACAGACCAGTAAGTGTTATTCTCACACCGACCTCACACGTATATATATATATATATATATATATATATATATATATACTGTATACCTTTCTGACAATTCTGTCTGTAACCAATGCTGATATCTCAAAAACTACTTGACTGATTTTTATCAAATTTGGTGACTATGCTGGGTTTGGCTCTAGATGGTGCCATTTTAAAGATATGATTTTTAAACTAGAAAAACCTTGATGTGCTCCTGATCCTACAGCTAATTCAACAGCTCTTCTTTTCTTCCTGGCTGTGTTTTAACTGCGACTTATAAAATTGAGCAACTTGTTTACCAATGGTTTAATCCACAGATTAAACTGAAGTTTAAACTATGGTTTAATCTGGAGTTTTATCTTTGGTTGAAAATTAACATTAAAGGAGTGCGAGAGCGTAAGATCTATAACGATCTCTGCATTTTACTTTCCTTCATTTTATGCGACCCCGAATTGTAGATTAATGTTGTTTACTAACAAAAATCCTAAAGCAAAACAAAACAAAATAATCAATTGTTGTAACCGCTATTGCATGTTTGTCTATAAATAATGCTAAAAAATACTAACCTTTGTGGAAAAACGTGTAAATAAATTCAGATAATAAACCATTTTTATACTTTTTTAGAATTCGATGACCACATCACATATTATTACGTCTATAAAAACTATTTAATAGTGTAGGTATATATATCTTTTTGGGACAAACGCAGTATACATAGAATGACGATGGCGGCTTATAAAGTTCCCTAATAGAAAAAATATTCCAGGAATGTTTTCCTAAGGAGCTGGGACAATCATTTAATATTCGTAGGATATTCGGCAACCGTTCTCTGGATAACTTTACATTAAGCGCCCTCCTAGCGCATTCAAATAACATTCTTAAAATATTAGTCACTCACTATTTTATGGAAATATCCTAGATAGAGTATGTTTTGTGCATTTTTTTAACAGGACAATTCAAAACCTGCATAAATATATTTGCCTGTTAAAAAAGTGCACTAAAAACTATAAAATACTTTTTAGTGTTATTTTTGAGACAGTTTTTATTTTTAAATTTTTATCGGTGAAAGGCTTTTTTTAACATGGCATTAAATTCGATTGGATTAGATTAGATTTTTATTGTTTTCGAAACATTACAGTATTCATAATAATAGAGTGCCAACCAAAAATAGTTTTACAATAAAAAATGCCTATAGAAACACAAAGAAAATATTACTATACAAATATCTGAAATTTGATATACAGAAAAAAAAATAGATAATTTTAGCTTAATTCAATTAAAGTACATCAAATAACAATCATCAAAAACCAAACAAAATTTAAATTTGTTCTTCAGCCGTAGAAAAAAGAAGTTTGGATTATTATTTAATTTAGACTGTTTATCATCCGTTTAGGATAAATGATTAGCAAACGAAGATAGGAAATTAAGCTCTTCTTGTCTTAAAAAACGACCAAATTTGGCAATCAAAGAGAAGATGAGTAGATAAGCTTTAGTTGAGCTCATAAGCTCGAGTTCTTTTGAGGCTTATTGGCAGGTTCAGCAGTAAATATTGCAACTTATGGCTAGGCGCCTATCGGTGTCGTGCAGTTTGTTATAGAATAGCGATAACATTTTATTTTTATTTCTGATAAAAAAAAGGTACTGGATATGCTTGGTGACCGTGGTAATTAAAAATCTATTAAGGTAAATAACTCGATAATTTCTGAGGCCCAGTAGTATTGGCAGAGAATCAACCGAATTTTAATTTGGTTTCTTCTGTAGCGGTATTTAGGAAAAATATCCAAATTCGATAAAACTAAATAGTGTTATTTTACATTTATTTGGGCCTTCTAATTCATCAGACGTTTATATCCAGCCAAATTTCTGGTCGCTAGGAAGAATTGAAGAAGACGTTGAAAATTGCGTTTTTTTACATATTAAAAAAAAATTTAGCGACGAATGACCATATCAAAATAAAAGTATTTTCTTTAGCTATACATAATCGATTATTTTATTAAATATGCATGTTTTCTCTAAGCTATTAAAAAGATATGAACTTTTATCAAATCAAAAGTTGGATATTTAGGTTCCACGTCGTCCGCAGCGCCACCTATGCCAAAATTTTTTAGAATATCAGTTGACCTTGAAAATTGTAATACTCGTACCAAATTTGATATTTTTTCCTCAGAAACTAAAAAAGATACGGATGAATGTCGCTTTTTTTAAAAATCTTACTTTGACTGGCCTGGAATAACTAAACCAATCACCCTATAAGCAAAAAGTTAATTAGGAAAGTTATTTTCATGTTCTCTCTAAATTATAAAATTACAACAAAAGACGATGCTAACTAAATTATAAGAAAGTAACAAAAAAATATTCTCAAAATACATTTTTTTAAAATAAAATGTCACTTTTCAAGGACGATAAAGGTCATACGTCAATGTAACCATTTTTTTTCAATTCCTCTCTATCCAATTATATGGATTCGTGTATAATCTTGTTTTGATGGCGAACCTACAATTTTTTTAAAAAATAGACGTCCATTTTGAAAAAATCGCCGCCATTTTGGCTCCTATACATCCGATCAACCATTTCCTCGACCAAAATTTTAAAGAATTGTTTGAAGAATAAGTGTGCCAAATTTCATGTTTTCTGCACAAAATGAACAATTGGGGACCTAAGCCGGACGACTATTAAGGTTAGGTATTCTCGAAATAAAAAGGGACCAGCGATTAGCGTGTTTGGGCATAACATGCGCCATGAGGGCGGCACCTACTAGTGCTATTGAAAGGCTCGCAGGGCTGCCTCCTTTGCACCTTTTCATACAACATGTGGCTTTGAGGACTATGTATACAGACTTCAAAGTCATTGTGATCTCAGGATAGAACACTCTACAGACCGCTTTAAGCTACTGCGAACATAGGGGGAATCAAGTCCAATTTACTCTCCGTGCCGTACGACCGAGGTGGATTCGAAGCACGCTGCAGTGTTATCTTTTGGAAATTCATTTTGTTTTTATTATTTTGTTTTATTTCTGCCTTGCTCGAGAAACAGATGGGTAAGTTCTTAATGGAAATAATACATTTTTAAAACCAAAAATGGATGTCTACGAAGTTGCCGAAAAAGTGCAGATGGTCAAATGGTCAAATCGTCATAACCCAACACACGTTCGATATTGGTCGAGGGAAAATTTGCATTTGTATTTTGACGTAGGAACACAGTATCCCCAAAAACTAAATGTTTGGGGGGGGGGGTATTATAGGGGAACACGTAATTGGGCCATTTTTTATTAACGGCAATTGCAATTTGAATGGTCCTAGATACTTGGATCTACTGCAGCAGCACATTATTCCAACTGCTAGGCAGTTGTTAGGTGTAAGATTTGGTGAAACATGGTTTTAACAAGATGGTTGTTCCGCTCACAATGTTGGCCTTGTTACGGAATATCTTGATAATGTATTTCCTAATCGGGTTATAATTACACGGGGAACTATTTTATGGCCAGCTCGATCTCCCGATTTTGCTCCTAATGACTTCTATCTGTTTTTGAAGAAGCTTTTCAAATTATCACCCCTAACATGCTTGGAAACGTTAGAAGGGGTTTTTATAGTAGGCTCGGATATTGTCTAGCCGAGCAAGGAGGACTTTTCGAACATTGGCTTTAATTTTGTTTTGACTGGGAGAATCTTTTTGGTTTTTAGAATGTATTATTTTATTTTGAGAACTTGCTTTTATTTTGTTTCTCCTTATTATTTTCATTGTAACACGTCGTCACTGATAAATCTGAGCAGTTGACAATAAAACGCTCTTATTTATCAGTGACAAAAAATAAGAAAATTACGTTATAAAAATTTGCGTATTTATTGACCAAATTCCGGTTCCATTGAATACGCTCCACACAGCACCGTGGTGTTGTAGAATCCAGGTTACCCGGTCGCCCCTATTGGTCAGATTTGGATTTAGCTGTTCGGCCAATGACAGTGCGACCGAGGTAACAAAAACGGGCGCAGCCAAGCCTCAGGGACCAGACCATCGGGTCCCTTTTCCGACGAAGCTTTGGAAGAAGAGTTTTGCTGCCAGCAGGGAACGCCGAACTGAGTAAGCCGGAACTGTTGGCAGGCCGTTTTCACTGGAAGGTGCTGTCCATTGCACTCACGGGCAGCCATGGCTCCTTCATTGCACTACCGAAGGAGGGTGGAGGTGGGAAATCTTTAAGAAAGGATTCTGAACATCAGCGCGGTGCCAGAAGTTTTCACTTCTGGAGTTCGTAATTTCAGAGGGACGAAATTACGACATGGCATCCCTGGTGGGGATCTTTCGATGATTTTTCGAGGGGGAGGGTACATTCCTCCCGGATCCCTACACCGCGCGGGGTTTTCCACCGAAACCGAGATGGTGCTTCGTTATGGTTCTGGATTGGGTGAAACGGCATTCAGCAATGCACGCCGCAGGAATTGGATTGTTACTCAGTCGTATGGATGTCTCTACAACGAGCAGGTTTTTGCAGATTTGGTTTTGGGATGAGAATGGGAGTGACGAGCCATACGAGGGACCAAAGGTGGATTCTACTCATGGTTTCTAGAACGGGCCGCTACGCGGTGCTTCGCTTGACCCGTTCTTCCAGGGGGCCGTGTTGTAGAATCCAGGTTACCCGGTCGCCCCTATTGGTCAGATTTGGATTTAGCTGTTCGGCCAATGACAGTGCGACCGAGGTAACAAAAACGGGCGCAGCCAAGCCTCAGGGACCAGACCATCGGGTCCCTTTTCCGACGAAGCTTTGGAAGAAGAGTTTTGCTGCCAGCAGGGAACGCCGAACTGAGTAAGCCGGAACTGTTGGCAGGCCGTTTTCACTGGAAGGTGCTGTCCATTGCACTCACGGGCAGCCATGGCTCCTTCATTGCACTACCGAAGGAGGGTGGAGGTGGGAAATCTTTAAGAAAGGATTCTGAACATCAGCGCGGTGCCAGAAGTTTTCACTTCTGGAGTTCGTAATTTCAGAGGGACGAAATTACGACAGTGGTTAGAGGCGTACTAAATACCAAAGGAAAGTCATGCAAGTGGTGATCGCAAGCCTGAGTATTGGTTGCTTCACTGATAGGCGTGCGGTGTCTCTGCATGTACGTACACTGGCAAATTAGACTACTTCCGCCTTATGTTCGCAGTAGCTTGAAGCGGTCTGTATATGAATGTAACGGAGATCTGTCTAGTGCTACGCATGATCAAGGACAGAATACCGATGAAAACCTGTTCGAAGCTTCCAATTAGGTTTTACACGCCTGATAGGGAAGTCTGTAAGGAATTTATGTGTGTCCCTTGCCCCCCGAATGGGACAGTCTGGTACACAGACGGCTCAAAAATGGGGGACAAGTCGGAGGCGGGAGTGTACTGTAAAACCACAGAAGCGAAGTTCCACTTCTCCCTAGGAAGGTACGCTACTGTTTTTCAGGTTGACGTATACGCCATTCTGATGTGTGGATATAAAAATCTGGAAATGTCCGCTTCCGGCAAGGATATTTACATTTGCTCAGATAGTAGGGCTGCACTGTCTGCTATCAGGTCGGACAGGTTTAACTCTGCCCTTATATTGGAGTGCAAACTTGTCTTGACAACTATGTCAAGGTACAACAAGGTCAATCTCTTCTGGGTCCCGGGACATGAAGGTGTACGGGGAAATGAAGAGGCCGATAGATTGGCAAGACAAGGATCATCAACCGATCCGGTAGGTCTGGAACGCATACTAGGTATTCCGTCATGAAAAGTCATAACGGCCCTGAAAAGTGACTTAGGCAGGAGCTCTGAGGAGCTCTGGAATAGCACGCAGGGCACAATGGTGAGGTGAGCGCCAAAAAAACAAAGTCCTTGCTCCACCTAGGTAGTAAGGATGTGAGACTGGCAACAGGGCTATTAACAGGATACTGTCGCCTTAACAAGCACCTAGAACATTGGGAATTGCCGAAGACTTAGAGTATCGATGGTGCATGGAGGACGAGGAATCATTCTTGCACGTCCTGCTGGAATGTCCGGCTCTGGCCAGGTCTAGAGGCCTGTATATGATTTTTGACAGTTATTGTTTTACCAGGCAACTGGAATTGACCGTTTTTTAGAGAAATATTTGAACAGCACCACCTAAAGGAGAAATTTTTCTCTTGAACTAGCCTGGGCCAACACCGTTCTAAACTAAAAAGCCTTTTAACTCCTACCTCCTTAGTGCCCTTGACCCTAATGTGGCTGCCATTTTTATAACCAAATTGACAAGTAAAACATGGATCATAGGCTAAAGGATACTAAAACGAAAGAAAATGAGTTAACTGGCTTTTTAGTTGAGAACGGTATTGCCTGGCCACTCCCGTTTGACAGTAAATCCACTCTTCATAGCTGATAGATGTCAAAATCAAAATCTAAACAATGCCAGTGTCAGTACAATGTTCTCTTGTGGATTTTTTATTTAAAAAATAGTTTTTTTGGCAATTTTAAGAACTTTTTCGAGTTGGTTTTTGTCTCGTCCCTTTCCAAAAATGTTTGTGCCCTGTTTTATGTGTATGTATCATCGCCGACGCTCCGGTTTTGAATAAGTGGTTTTTTATATATAAGGAAAACCATTTTAGTTTTGCAAATTATTATTTATTACTTTACTTTAGGCTTGGTTCATGTCTTAAAAAGAGTTTCATAAGGTAAGCGGTAAGGCGCAAGGAAAATAAACTATAGCAATGGCATGCTGCTCTTAGGTACCTACGAAATACTATGAAAGCATGTATTTCCTATAGTTTATTATCGTTGCGTCTTACCGCATACTGATTCTTATCAATGTGGCTAAAAAATTCTGATTCTTGATTTGTTTTTAATGAAATAAACGATTTATTTATTTATTATTTACAATTTATTATTATTGCCCAAGTAGAAAAATGACTATCACAACGTCATGAAGACGACGTTTTGATCACATGTGGTCGAAACGACGTCTTCACGACGTTGTGATAGTCAAGTAAGAACTTTTTGTTTCCAAGTTATTTGGTTTTTAAAAATCAAAAAGTGGTATAAAAAAGATATTCCAAAAATTGTACAATTTGCAATCATAATTTATTAAGTTTTTTTAAAAAAAACAACAGGTTATAAGCTATCAAAATAAATGGCGCCAGCAGGCACCTTTAGCCCTACATACAACTTTTTCGTAAATATCTCAAAAACTACAGATGGACGGACTTTAACATTGGTATACTTTTTGTTGAAAATATAATTAATTATGCATCTAATTGTGAAAACCGTTTGTCGCTAAGTTCTAGTCAGGATTTTCATCAATATATTTTAAGTTTACTTAAATATCTTAATTATAATCTTAATTATCCATCTAAATGTGAAAAGCGATTTTCGCTGGTTGCTACTGTTCGTGGGTTGGGATGTATTTGAAAGTTTAACAACCCATTCTACTATCTCTTCTTTTTAAGACATTAGCATGCATCAAACATATTTAATTGTATATGCATGGCTTTTTAAGACATGAATCAAGCCTAAAATAAAGTAGTAAACAATAATTTGCAAAACTAAAATGGTTTTCCTTATGCAACAGCACTTATTCAACACCGGAGCATCGGCTATGATACATACGAGGGATGAGGCAAAAACCAACTCGAAAAAGTTCTTAAAATTGAGAATTTTTAAATAAAAAATCTAAACGAAAACATTGAACTGACACAGGCATTGTTTAGATTTCGATTTTGACATCGATCAGCTGTTAAGAGTGGATTCACTGTCAAACGGAAGTGCCCAGGACGGTTCAAGAGAAAAATTTCTCCTCTAGGTGGAGCTGATTTTAAATTGTGTGTTGGCACTGATGGTTGGTAACCCCTGACAATAAATAACTTTGTCACTTTCAGATTTGTGATTAATAAACGTGAGGCTTAAAAATGGAATTTTGCTGTATCAAAAACTGTAAAAATACGACAAATTTGTATTGTTCCTTTGTCTAACAGAGAAAGAAACTCATGAAAAGAGAAACATGCATTTACCAAGCATCATAAAACATAAAACATACGCATTTAGCATGTACTTCGTTAAAAAATAACACATTATGTTTCCATATTTTATTGTAAGAAATATATATTATATTTTACCTATTATTTACATTTTTTATATCTACGCGTGTATATTCACTGTTTGTTCTTGTTTTTTTTGTCAAAGCTTGACATATTTTACCAACCAAAAAAAATCAATGTTTCAAAAACTGTCTGGGGAAATTATACAAAGAGACAACAAAACAACAGTCCATTTCATAAAATCCGTTTTACATGCAAACATGAAAAAAATAGAAAGAGAGGGACGTCAATATGAGTTGCCCACCTCTGGTAAAACAATAACTGTCAAATGTATAGAGGGTCTCTATCTGCTGGACCCAGGCGATGTAAGAAGGTTGCAGCTCAGAAAAATCTGTCCTTTTGCGAAAGAGGCAGACTTGGAGGGCTAAACCAAGGATAGTTGGCGTGCAACGGGCCCAGCAAGGTGGCCTTCGTTCATGAGAATTGTCCCGCCCGTATTTCTACATTTATTCATTGATTTATTCATTCAAAAGGGAACGGACTCTACTATAGTAAAAAATACTAAATTGCGTTTTTTTAACTATACCTTCAAATTGCTATTGGTATGTATTTACGATTTATTTTTAGTTAGTAGCATAAAATTAATTATTTTCGAATTAATGATTACAATAGGTTAATTTTGTTGACCTTCATGAATTCCGGATATAAGTTTTTTTAAATAAAAAAGGTGAAAACCCGAAACGTGTTTCAAAATTATATAGAGAGTGAAAAAAAAACTTTTTAATAGAAGTATTTGAACTAAACCTAATATACTCAGACATATTATAACTTTAAAAGTATCGTATTCAAATTGTAGTTATTATAAATTATAATTTATTTATTAAAAAAAGAACGTTTTTTTTAATAGTAAAGTAGTAATTGCTCAAGCATTTTTATGTAGTTTGAATCAATTTTATTAACTATTTTCGACCAAAATAATAATAACAGCAGTTAAGCAATAACAATGAAACTTTATGTGAAAAACAAAAAGCACTTATGAGTCTTACCGCGAGTGCTATGGTTTGTTCAAAAACATAAAGTTTAAAGATAGTAGTCAGCAATTCGTACACTCTCCTGCAAAATAAAATTTGCACATTTTTAACAAAAAAATTTAAATATGTTTGGCTGAAATTATTAGTTGGAAATTTGCCATCTGAAACCTCCAATAAAACGCTATATGCCGTGTATCGTTGGTTAATAGATAAATATAAATGTCGTACAACTAATAATCATGAATGTGTACCTCCTTATCTTTATAACATCTCTAGGTTTCTAAAGGTGCAGTAGGCTTCAAAGATCTCCGGATCAATCGGACGAATGGATTTCTGAATAGCTAGTCAAAACTTGTTCTAGTTCCTCGCTAGCTCAGTTGGGAAAGCATTAGACTGGTATTCTAGATGTCCCGGGTTCAAATCCTGGTCGAGGAAAAACTTTTTTCTGATTTGTTCCCTTACACTTTGCGATCTACGCCACAAATCTTTTCTGTATATTTATTACCCTAGATACGCTAAATAAATTTGTGCATTTTGTGAATTTTTACATTTAAAAAAAACAGCGAGAATTTAAAAAAAAACGGAAATGGAAAATAGTTTTTTTATAAATATGTTATTTTTTCTCTAGTGACATCAATAAAGTGCATTAAAATGCAGGTCACAGAATTATCCATGCTATAAATAAAATAGGTAGATATTTCTTTCCGCCCACATTTAATTTAAAAGAGACTATTTTCACTGTCGTTTTAATTCTCGAATAAATGGGAAAGGTCAACTTTTAGGCGTTTGGAAAGAAGTAATAAGTTTAACATATTTCGTTTCAAGATAAAATTTCGAAACAGAAATATTTTTGGTTTTCAATTTTAATCAGAAAAAAATTGTGAAAAGCGATTCTGTATGCGAGACTTAAGAAAATATAATACAATCAATTTTTAGTAAAACAATTTCTTTTTAAAATCTCTAGAAAGACCATTTGTGTACATTAAATATTTTTTTTTATTCTTGGTTGTACAAAATTCCTGCTTTTAAAATTTGTTTCAAACTTTCTGTTTGTTTCAACATCACGCAAAAACTAATTTTGAAGGGACACAGCTATATTTATATCATATACACATAGGCTTCATTTTATCAAAATCGGTTCACATGAACAAAAGTATGACCATTTCAGGCAAAAAGACGGAAAAAACCGCAGGCAAGCGGGTACTCGAGTGGATGGAAGGGTTTTAGGAGGCTGAAGGTTTAAGCATTGGCGTACCCAGGAATTGACTTTGGGGTGGGGGGGGGGGGTTACGGATAAATAATAAAAAAACTTGATTTGAAGTCAAAATGTGACCATAACCAGGCTTCTCGGGGGGGGAGGTGTTAACCCCAATCCCCCCCCTCAGTGCGCCAGTGGTTTAAGGGCCTAAAAGTGGGATAAGGTGGAGGAAAAGAGAGAATCTACAATTTAAACACGCGAACGAATTCGCGGGCGACCAGCTAGTATATATAATAAATCTCTAAATTCTATCTCTCTCTAATTGTGTGTCTCTTTGTTTTATCAAAATCGGTTAACGGAAACAAAGTTATGACTATTTAAAATAAAACAAATTTTGATATCTTGAAAACCATTAATACCACTCGCTTATATTTTGTATTTTTATACACAGATATATTTAAAGATTTAAAAAATAAATTAAATATTTGTACTTGCGGCGAAACAGTAGACAAATTGAGTCTTCATTGCCTATATTGCCGCAAAAGCGCAGGTAGGTGGTCACGTCACAGCATGCTTAATGACATTTTAAAAAAAGCTTTTGCCCAAATAAACACAATTTTGGAACCTGCCGGTATTCACAGAGCTGATGAAAGGAGAGCTGATGGGTTGACTTTGATCTCCTGATTTGGGACGCTACTTGTAGTGCTCATTCGGCAAATTCTTACATAAATTATACAAGCATTAAATTAGGGTAAGCTGCAAGAATTTCGGAAAGCAATAAAATTCATAAGTATAAGGATTTCTTAAGTAAATACGTTTTTGTGTGGAAACTTTTGGACCTTGGGGGGAAGAAGCAAAAAATTTAATATCATGTTTGGGAAAAAGAATCCAAGCCGTAACGGGAGAGAAAGGATCAACTAGCTTTCTAAAACAACGAATCAGTATTGCCATTCAATGCGGAAATGCGGCGTCTGTCCTTGGAACAATGCCTTCTAAAGAAGGTTTGATTGAAATTTTTTCACTAAAGTAAATTTTTATAGGTTTTTGTATAATTTAGCAATTTTACTTCTGAGCTTTATTTGTAAGATAGCAATAATTTGCTCAAAAATTTACCCGAACAAATTGTTCAAAGAAAAGCTCACAAAAATGTTCACGCAAAAAATTTTAGATCTTTTGCACGAGCTTTTGTTTGAGCATGTTCGTCTGTGTAATTGCGCCTTTATATCGGTCACATCGACGATTCACCTAAGAAACAGTTGTATTACTCTATAACCTAAGGACATTTTCAAAGGCTTGGCAAGCACGGAAATCTCACCTGTTCTCAGCTTTTTTAGATAAAGGCATTATGTTTATGATTTGAATAGAAGAAGAATTTAGTTCTTCTTTTGTAGTTCTCTCTTTGTAACGTAAAGTTAAAATTTTTAATTTGCGCCAATCGCTTTCATTATGGTATAAGAAAGATAAAAAATAATTTTCTACTTTTGAGTGCATTTATAAAAGCTTGTTTTTTTAAAAGTTAAAATAAATTTTTTAATTTTTAGATATTTGTACCCTAGATCGTTAATTTTCAATCCGCCGTATTGACATTTTCAAATCTGTTCAAAAGTTCATATCCCTTTCCCGAAAAACCCCTGTATTCCAATTTTGATTTAAATCGAACAAACTAAATCTTTTCCCCCTCCACTTTCCTCGTTAGAGGCAAGTGTGTACCTAATAATACCATATTATTGTATTGTACCCTAGATCGTTAATTTTCAATCCGCCATATTGACATTTTCAAATCTGTTCAAAAATTCATATCCCCTTCACGAAAAGCCCCTGTATTCCAATTTTGATTTAAATCGAACAAACTAAATTTTTTCCCCCTTCCACTTTCCTCGTTAGTTTGAATCCGCCATATTGAAATTTTTAAATCTGACCAAAAATTCATAATCCCTCTCTTTAAAAACCCCTATATGCTAATTTTGATTGAAATCGAACAAACTAAATCTTTTTCCCCCTCCACTTCCCTCGTTATAAAGAGCTGGGTACCTGTGAATATCCTATTAATGTATTTTCATCGGAACCATAAACGCACACCCAATTTGAACACAATCGGATGTGGATAAGTCAGTTAAAATTGCTTAGAATTGAATTTTCAAAATCTGATCAAAAATTCGTATTCCTTATCTCCAAAAGTCTCCGTATACCAATTTTGGTTGAAATCGGGCAAACTTAGGTGTTTCCCCCCCTCCACTCCCCTCGTAGGGGAAATGGTGCCTAATAATGACATATTATTGTATTGTTATCGGAACTATAAATGCATGCCAAATTTGAAGACAATCGGACGTGTATAAGTTAGTTGTAATTGGTTAGCAAAAGATGACAAAAATCGTCCATCTTGAATCCGCCATATTGAATTTTCAAAATCTGATTAGAAATTCATTATCTCCATCCCTAAGTACTCCAACGCACCAAATTCCAACGAAATCGGGCGTACTTCAACTGTACCCCCCTCCACCCTCTTCGAGTACGAGGGAGCTGTCAATTTCGTCACACTATATTCTTATATTGTTACCGCAACTATATAATGATGCCAAATTTGAAGCCGATCGGATATCGGGAAGTTGGTCAAAATTAAGTTGCATGATTCCACCCGAACAAACACAGTTTTTATTATATACATACATTGAAAGTTAATCAAAATCTTGTAAAAAGTCGATTGGTATGAAAATATTAGGATAGCCCTTGGCAGCCGGAAATACAAATTGAGTCTCAAAACAACTTGATATTTTCTATTTTTTTTTGGTTTTTGTCCGAGAGTTTTATGTTATACAACACTTTTTATTAAAAAAAGTGAAGCTCACAACGTATGCTTACGTCAAAGGAAAAAAACATACTTTTTTAGTATTCGACTGATGGCGATTGCACATTGCATACATTCGAAACATTGCGTTGTAAAAAAGTAAAAAATACTATTTACTATCATGTGTACTTTTAAAAGACTCACCAAAAGATATTTTTTCTGATTTTTTTTTTTTTGGACCCTAGCCGCAAATAACACGCTATTCAATTTAACACAAAAATCAACTTACATTCCTAACGGGCCAATTATTATTATCAAATATATTTTTTCGTCGACAAATAAATTAATAATAACGTTATTTATAGACTAAACACAACTCAATGGTGTTCATTAGTTCGTTCCGATATTAAAATAATTTTGCATATTTTTAAATATTACTTAACGTATTCCATATGCAGGATGTTAATACCGTTTTCGGTGACATTTGACAAATATAATTTATTTAATACTTAAACATTTTTAAACAATGTTTTTGTTAGTAATAAAAATTATAAGATGTTTTTTGTTTCACAAAGGAGATACACAGACAAGTTACCTAAATAATAAAGAGAAAAATTTTGGGATAAAAGACTTTATTTACTATTCCTAAATGACGCGACTACAACATATTTAGTACTTACACTCAAGCGAGGATTTTGAGGGGTAATAACACCCCCTTCGACTTTAAATATTTTATAAACGCATTTAGAAAATCAAAAACCCTAAGGATTTCTCTTTATATTTTTTTTTATTTTAAATTTTGTTTAATTTTGTATCCAAAACCGCATTTATATCGAATTTATTTAATACTTAAACGTTTTTAAACAATGTTTTTGTTAGTAATAAAAATTATAGGATGTTTGTTGTTTCACAAAGGAGATATACAGACAAGGTACCTAAATAATAAAGAGAAAAATTTTGGGATAAAATACTTTATTTACTATTCCTAAATGACGCGACTACAACATATTTAGTACTTACACTCAAGCGAGGATTTTGAGGGGTAATTACACCCCCTTGGACTTTAAATATTTTATAAACGCATTTAGAAAATCAAAACCCTTAAGGATTTCTCTTTATACTTTTTTTTATTTTAAATTTTGTTTAATTTTGTATCCAAAACGGCATTTATATCGAATTTTCACCTGTGGCGTTGAAACAACATTGATACTTACGATTTTAATTTAATTTAAAGTTAAAATGGCATGTTTACTTTGGTTTTTTCAAACATTTTCACCTCCGGCGTATTTAAGCAGGTTTTTGCCAGCAAATTTAAGGTTAATAACCAACTGGAAATCTGATTCGCCCCTCTCAACATTTGTAGCCAGATCCGTATTGCGTACACTCCAATTTTTTTTCCGAAGTTTTTTGCCCATCACAATTTTTTTTTTTAATTTTATAAAATTTCTCGCGACAAGGAAACCAGCTGATTTAGACAAATAATGCAATAAAAAATTCATAAAAGATACAGTAGTTTAAAATAAATGATATCATGGGAACACTTTTTAAATAGGGGAAAAATCTAGGAAAAAATAATAACTTTTTTATTATCTCTGTAAAATTCACACTAAAAACTACTTTTTTTATACCTTCATCAAAAATATGATTTTACTAACTGTCTCCAGATAACTTAAGCATGACTTTTTTGGTTACCGATGCAAAAAATTTTTTTTTTTGATGACGGGTGCAAAAAAAAATTTCTGTCCGTTTTTTACCCAAAGTTAAAGAGAAATAGCGGAAAACAGTAATATTGAAAAAATATAATTATTCTTGCCTAAGAATTAAGCCATTTGCGCCAGTTTTCACCAAGTATTACGAAAAAATAATTTAAAAATATCGTCAAAATATCAAATTGTCAAAGATTAAAATGTCGCAACAATGAACGTCACCGAGTAAAAAGACACATCGCTATGGAAACGATTGTTATTTCATTTACCAGCCGCCTTGATTTATAGTGTAAAAATGTTGTGTTGCGACAAGTGCTCTTCGTTCGAGGTTTTTAAAAGTATTTTCCTGTTTTCCTAGAATTTTTTAATAAAAGTATTAAAAAAAATAGTGTTAACAACTCGTGGCTAAACTGTGCTTTTTTTTACTCGCGTTTTAAAATACCTCGCTGCGCTCGATATTTAAACCAACGCGTGTAAAAAAAGCACTATTTTAGCCACTAGTTGTAAAAACTACTATTCTTAAATCATTTGCGCCATGCAGACACTGCAAATATTGTACAGATGCATTTACCAAATCCCTTAAAAAAGGATTAGGGAGTATCTTTTCAACTATATTTCTCGTGTATAACCTTTTCTCTTTGAAGAAGTTTTTGAATTTTAAATGCCACTCTTCCAAGCTCTTTTTTTCGAAAAGCTCTTGGCGATATTTGTTTGAGCTTGAGCTTGCCTCATACAAAGATTTAGGCGCGTATATGTATACGCTACCTCCAGCATACTGCTTTAACTGTGTGTATGGCTTAAAACTTACTCGTGACTGATTCGTAAAATGTTGGTTTAGAAAAAAGAGATATAGGATGATCCAGATCCTCGATGTACCCCTTTAATTTTAAATTCAGAGGAATGGGTTTGCATTAAAATTTTTGTTTCGCAATCGCTTTTAAACAAAAAAGTTTTTTAATATCAAATCTAAAGTAATCTTTTAAATCGAATGTTTTTTAAATAAATTTTGGTCGGAAGTTCTAGTTATTTAAAAAGTCTTTTATTAAACATAGTAAAATTTGATTTTTGTATGTATCTTTTTATAATGAAAGGAGCTCTTTTTTTCGAAAAGCTCTTGGCGATATTTGTTTGAGCTTGAGCTTGCCTCATACAAAGATTTAGGCGCGTACATGTATACGCTACCTCCAGCATACTGCTTTAACTGTGTGTATGGCTTAAAACTTACTCGTGACTGATTCGTAAAATGTTGGTTTAGAAAAAAGAGATATAGGATGATCCAGATCCTCGATGTACCCCTTTAATTTTAAATTCAGAGGAATGGGTTTGCATTAAAATTTTTGTTTCGCAATCGCTTTTAAACAAAAAAGTTTTTTAATATCAAATCTAAAGTAATCTTTTAAATCGAATGTTTTTTAAATAAATTTTGGTCGGAAGTTCTAGTTATTTAAAAAGTCTTTTATTAAACATAGTAAAATTTGATTTTTGTATGTATCTTTTTATAATGAAAGGAGCTCTTTTTTTCGAAAAGCTCTTGGCGATATTTGTTTGAGCTTGAGCTTGCCTCATACAAAGATTTAGGCGCGTACATGTATATGCTACCTCCAGCATACTGCTTTAACTGTGTGTATGGCTTAAAACTTACTCGTGACTGATTCGTAAAATGTTGGTTTAGAAAAAAGAGATATAGGATGATCCAGATCCTCGATGTACCCCTTTAATTTTAAATTCAGAGGAATGGGTTTGCATTAAAATTTTTGTTTCGCAATCGCTTTTAAACAAAAAAGTTTTTTAATATCAAATCTAAAGTAATCTTTTAAATCGAATGTTTTTTAAATAAATTTTGGTCGGAAGTTCTAGTTATTTAAAAAGTCTTTTATTAAACATAGTAAAATTTGATTTTTGTATGTATCTTTTTATAATGAAAGGAGCTCTTTTTTTCGAAAAGCTCTTGGCGATATTTGTTTGAGCTTGAGCTTGCCTCATACAAAGATTTAGGCGCGTATATGTATACGCTACCTCCAGCATACTGCTTTAACTGTGTGTATGGCTTAAAACTTACTCGTGACTGATTCGTAAAATGTTGGTTTAGAAAAAAGAGATATAGGATGATCCAGATCCTCGATGTACCCCTTTAATTTTAAATTCAGAGGAATGGGTTTGCATTAAAATTTTTGTTTCGCAATCGCTTTTAAACAAAAAAGTTTTTTAATATCAAATCTAAAGTAATCTTTTAAATCGAATGTTTTTTAAATAAATTTTGGTCGGAAGTTCTAGTTATTTAAAAAGTCTTTTATTAAACATAGTAAAATTTGATTTTTGTATGTATCTTTTTATAATGAAAGGAGCTCTTTTTTTCGAAAAGCTCTTGGCGATATTTGTTTGAGCTTGAGCTTGCCTCATACAAAGATTTAGGCGCGTACATGTATACGCTACCTCCAGCATACTGCTTTAACTGTGTGTATGGCTTAAAACTTACTCGTGACTGATTCGTAAAATGTTGGTTTAGAAAAAAGAGATATAGGATGATCCAGATCCTCGATGTACCCCTTTAATTTTAAATTCAGAGGAATGGGTTTGCATTAAAATTTTTGTTTCGCAATCGCTTTTAAACAAAAAAGTTTTTTAATATCAAATCTAAAGTAATCTTTTAAATCGAATGTTTTTTAAATAAATTTTGGTCGGAAGTTCTAGTTATTTAAAAAGTCTTTTATTAAACATAGTAAAATTTGATTTTTGTATGTATCTTTTTATAATGAAAGGAGCTCTTTTTTTCGAAAAGCTCTTGGCGATATTTGTTTGAGCTTGAGCTTGCCTCATACAAAGATTTAGGCGCGTACATGTATATGCTACCTCCAGCATACTGCTTTAACTGTGTGTATGGCTTAAAACTTACTCGTGACTGATTCGTAAAATGTTGGTTTAGAAAAAAGAGATATAGGATGATCCAGATCCTCGATGTACCCCTTTAATTTTAAATTCAGAGGAATGGGTTTGCATTAAAATTTTTGTTTCGCAATCGCTTTTAAACAAAAAAGTTTTTTAATATCAAATCTAAAGTAATCTTTTAAATCGAATGTTTTTTAAATAAATTTTGGTCGGAAGTTCTAGTTATTTAAAAAGTCTTTTATTAAACATAGTAAAATTTGATTTTTGTATGTATCTTTTTATAATGAAAGGAGCTCTTTTTTTCGAAAAGCTCTTGGCGATATTTGTTTGAGCTTGAGCTTGCCTCATACAAAGATTTAGGCGCGTATATGTATACGCTACCTCCAGCATACTGCTTTAACTGTGTGTATGGCTTAAAACTTACTCGTGACTGATTCGTAAAATGTTGGTTTAGAAAAAAGAGATATAGGATGATCCAGATCCTCGATGTACCCCTTTAATTTTAAATTCAGAGGAATGGGTTTGCATTAAAATTTTTGTTTCGCAATCGCTTTTAAACAAAAAAGTTTTTTGATATCAAATCGAAAGTAATCTTTTAAATCGAATGTTTTTTAAATAAATTTTGGTCGGAAGTTCTAGTTATTTAAAAAGTCTTTTATTAAAAATAGCAAAATGTTATTTTTGTTCTGGTACATATGCTTTTCTTATCGTAATTATGAGAGTTTTGAAATTATTTATTAACTTACTTAAAATATTTATTCATGTGGCCAATGCAAAAACTATATAATTTTAATGTTTTTTATAAGCCTAATTTATAGGTAGATATGTTTACAATTAAGTAATATTGAGCTTATTTTACTAATTAAAACTGATTTAAAGCTCCTAATTACGTCATTATTAATTGACATATCTCTCATAGTAATTTTAACTTTTAAGAAAAAATAATGTATCTTTTTATAATGGAAGGAGATTTAACGTAATTGCCTGCAGTGTATATTATTGGTTTAATGAAGAAATATTTACAGTGTTGGATAATTTGCTGCTCTTGTTCCAAAAACACTACATTGCACAAGTGCAAAAAAAATACCACACAGTATCTGGTCTTAGATTTTTTTTTTTGAGTACGTACATAAGAAACCCTACGTATGCTAATGTCAAAATTCGAAATACGTAATAATAAATTACCAACGCTTTAGAAAAGTGTGCAATGAAAATTTATACGATACAGTTTAAGGAAAATAAATTGTAGTTTTAATTTAAAGGGATTAAGACAGGGTTCATTAGTATATTACAGAAAGAGAGAAGAAAGTGACACATTTCACACGAGCGTAAATGTTGTGAACAAGTGCCGAGTGAAAAAACACGCGAGTGTACGACCACTTACATTTTTATCTCAAGAGAAGAAAGTATTTTCTTCTCTAGGGACGAAAATGGTTTCGACCTATTTCCGACGCTTCTACAAATTATAGCCTACTACATTTCTTGGCTGATTTGCTGTTATTCATTTTCGTCACTAGAGAAGAAAACATTCTCGTCTTTAGGGACGAAAATAAAATTGATATGTGTGTGAAATATAAAACTTTTTGACGCGTTACAGAGTGCAGATTTGGTTACTTTCGTGGGTGGTCGTAGAACATAAACAAAACCAATGAATAGTGAGATTTCCCTCAGGTAGGAGACATTAATGTTGGCATAGCCTGACTTTCATAAAGTCGGAACCATTTTTGACAGTCGCGCACGAAGGTTAAACAACTACTACCTTTTTTTGGAGACTCTACCCATCTCTCATGAAATGACTGGAGCAAACCCTCGCATTTTTCAAGAAAGTTTCACTTAAATATTCCTCAAAATAGCTGTGACAACAATTTCATGACGTTTTCAAAACGTTGTGGCAGAAGACAGCAAAAGCATTTTGTTTTGTCTTTGCTACGAAAACGTTATCCCAGCTTAATTACAGCATGATGTGGTACTTAGAAAAGTGCAACAAAACAGAACGATTTAAAAAAAAACAACTAAACCCAATCACCTAAATATTTTGTGAAACGCACAAAATACGTGTCTGTTTATGTTCTCAATCTCAATCAACCCAACCTTAAAAAAGAAGTTAAAAAAACCTCCAAATCAGTTACTTCAACCGAAAAAGAATTTAAAAACAAAAGTCAAAAGGTCTCCCCAAACATCATTAAACACCATCATACACTTTGATTTCCAACTTTGAATCACTCACAAATATGGACGCTTTCACAAACGCGACAAAGATACTCTAACAACAAGGAATCAAAAATAGCTTTATCTCAGTCAGTATTCTATCTAAAAAAACCACGCATTTCCTGTGACGTAGTTTCCAAGTTTCCAAGGGCCCAAGTTCAGAGCAAAAAAAGAGTCATTGATTTTAGGAAACTTTTCAGTAATTCTAGGGTCAGGTCAATGTACTTAATATAAAACATCAACATTTTTTATGCAAGAATCACATTAAATACCACATATTAATATAATTGTCTGATAAAAATAAAACGTGTTTTTTTTGTTTAGAGTTTGTAAGAGGCCACACAAAAGCAAACCGACCATTACTATTATCCGTGCTAATTGAGGTTATGTTTCAAGATGAAGGACATACAGAAACTGTACGGAATTAAGGGAACACGCAGGTCAATTTTCCTTAATAAGGGAACGCGAAAATTTGCCCAATAAGTCCCTAATATTAAAATTAGGGTTGGCCCTGGGCAAACATCTACTGCGCATGCCTAACGCAGTCTGCGCGTGCCCGGAAGAGTTTTTGGCTTTGCATTTTTCATATCAATATGGCCTTAAGACTAAACCATATCCTTATTATTAGTTATTTACTTCGATTATTTTGCGTATTTGTTTTGAATAAATTTATGTACACACGCACAATAATTTGTTGTTTACACTAAATTAGTAGTTGCAGATACCAGCGACATTTTCAATTATATAATTTATGTCTGATTAACACATGAAATTATTTCCGAAATGTGAAGTTTTTTGCGCTTTAGATATGAAAATAGTAACCTACTGCAGAATAAATGCATTGCTTGGATTACATTATCGCCGGATTAAAAAAGTTTTTTCCTGAAAATAAACACATTATATTATAATGATAAAAGCACTGTCAATGTCTCCCCAATTTAAAAACGGCTAACTTCAACGTGATGGTAACCCATAAATATTGTAAAGTGCCGGGATGGACCATTACCGGCGATATTGAATTTTCCTGATAACTCATAAATAAAGCAGATTTAAGCCTATTAATGAACAAAGTATATATTACTATCAGAAAATATTGCCCTTACAAAAAACCTGACGATTTTTAAACACAACTAACTGTTTTTTTTGTCAGGACTTATTTGCTAATATTCCCTAAAATTTAGTTTTTTAATACTGTTCCAGTAAATAAAAAATTTGTCAATTTTTTTTTGTTGGCAGTTTTTCTGAAAAATTTTTTTGTTATTTAAAAGTGTATTTTATTAGGCTTATTTTTGTGTGTAAATGAATCTTTAAAATTTTTAACATGCAAAATTATAGATAGTTATGAAATATGTCGCTGTCATTGTTCAGAAAAGTCACACAAATTCTATCTATCCCTTTACATGGTGACAATTCGTAAACAAACAACGTCGCAAAACTAGTCCTGCAGAATATCTTTAAAATATTAAATTTACAAAATGTTATTAAAAAAATTAATGCTAGAAAGTACGGATAGTTATTTTATGCTGAAAAGAAATAAAAATATCTCGAATAACTTATAATTACCGCATATCAATAGCTGCTTTACTTCTAAATTTATGATTTTTTTAATATATTTTAACGCTTTTTCAAATAACTCGGAAACTAAAGCTCCTATGAATTTCGACTTGATAACAAAATTTGTAGTCCATATTCATGGAAACCGTATATCGCTACTTGCTTTTGTTCCAAAGTTAAAATGTTTTTAAACGTTTTATGCCCTTTTTGCCCCCTTCAACCCCCCACCTACCCTACCCAAAAGTCAATCAGTTCATGGTTAGCGAATAGGGGATTTTTGTACCAAATTTCGTTAAATTCGATTAAGGCGTTCTTGAGTTATCGTGTATACAAACAGATAACAGACCGACGGACAACTTTCTTTTTTCGTCGATTAAGGTGTTTTGGAACCTTAGTAACTTAATTTTGATAAAATTAAGAAAAGTCAAGATGTCACGATTTTAATAGTCCCCCATATTATATTGGTATGGTGGACTTAAAATGACACAGTTTCTCTTTCAACGCTAGGATAAATATTAAGGATGCTGTGTTTTTATTTTAAAAGGGGCAATAAGTTAGGATCGCTGCTTTCCAGAATAGCGACCGGTGAAATTTTCTGTCGTTTGTGAAGAATCGCGACCAACATGGCATAAAATAAACACAATAATGACAATTTCTCAAATTTTTAAAATCATTCAAACTCAAAATTTCCGCTTGGATGTCTATTGCTCTAGTTTTGACCCTATTATTTTCTAAAAGCTTTAATTAAATGATTCAACAACAAGAATTTTGGCAAAAACAACAAGCTTGGCATGTGGACTAACCAAACAAAGTATTCCAAGGATAGGTATTTAAAATTCTTACAAGATGCCAAAGAGGTTTAAAAAATTGTCCCTAAAACTAATAGGACCCAGCCTAAATTATTTAAAAAAAAAATTCTCAAGAAAATATATTTTTAATTAAAAATTTTCATTTCCAACTTTCTTAAGTTTGGCTTAAACCTATATTTTCCTTTAAGTATCAACGACTCATATCTCAAGAATTATTAAACTATGTTTGAGACAGGTAATTTTTCAAGGACAATACAAAAATTCTAAACTATTCAGGTAAAAACAATAAATTCACCAATAAAAATCTCATCATCATTCTTTTACGATCAATAATAACAGGTAATAATACATTCCTACGCGGAAACTTTTGTCATTAAAATAAAATACTTCAGAAAACTGTACTAAATAGGATCATTTGAAACTATTTTTAAGTTAAAAAGTGTTATTTGGAGGTCACAGAAAGCTAAAAAAACTTACCAATGGGTTTTTAAATTTCGTCGGAGTGTCCCAAAAAGTTCAACCAATCCACAATTTTTAATGAAAAAAACTGTCTAAGGGTCGTTCTTGAAAATAGGTAACATTGCACGTAATTGGTTTGTAAATTTAAACCCACTTATCCTTTTGAAAACAAAGTAGGAGGATATTTAGTATACTCAAAGGCTAACATTATCCAGCAGTAATGAACTCTTCAAGAAATGTCTCCATGGAAGAAAAGTTGTTCACACCATGTCACATGTCATGTGGTGTGATCTGTAATTTTCAAAGTTAATAGATTCAGATATACCAAAAAGACGCTTTCAGTGAGATTTACTAAGATCTAAAATAGTACCCCCCACAGTTCTAAATATTTACACCAGTGGGGGGTAGTAAATTTTAAAACCAATTTTCAAAAAACACTTACCCATACAGAAAAGACACATTGTTATTGCAAAATACCACTGAAAAACTACTTTTTTTCTCAAAATACACCTTATTTTAGAAGAAAATGTCCTCAAACTAATTTTTTTTGGCAGGTTTCAAAATGGCAAACGGTGAATACTCTAAAAATTTGGCACATAATAGCTTCATTATTTTTGTTTGAGGTTATAAAGCTGGTGAGGAAGGTGGTTTAAATTTATAGCCCCCAGAAAGGATTGTTTTGTGGCATTTGGTAATAAGTTCGTTTATAATTTCCCTAAGTAGCCGTTTTTACAAGGATTAATTTACCTTATTTAATATCCCAATTTGTTCATTGCCCAATAAAACATCTCGTATTTTGTCCAGAAAAACGCCATATTTTGAACCCGCTTTCAGCACAAAAAATATATTTATGAGGGCACTACGAGGCAAAACAAACATAAGTGAAGGTCACTGATTATGCACGAAACATATAACAAACAAAAAACCCAAAACAACTATATTTATTTATTTACAAACTGAAAGTAAAACATTGAGGTTATCTAAAAGCTTAGTCAAAAAAACTTTCCTTACTCAAAGCCCACACATTTTAAAGCTGTAGCTTTCATCAGTAGAGGTTGGTGCATGCCAAGGCGCAAGCAGAGGTAAAAGATCCGAACTCGCTGTTTGTGATTGAACGCAGCGCTAATATTTTTAGACTGACATTTCGACAGTGACAGAAATGTAAAAAAAAACTTGTATTTAAGTTTTTTAATACATTTCATAAATAAAAACACCTTTTAAATAAATACGAAATTAATCTACTCCTTATTTTATTATTACTCATCTAAATCGTTGTATGACATCAAGTATTAATTGGAAAAATTAATTAGAAAGGGCAAGTTTTAATTCGACTGATATATAGCCCAATGTTAATTTAAACTACAGAGTGTTTCCTATTTAAACCCCGCGTGGGGTTAAATTTTTTGATTTTCTTTTCTTCTAAATTGAAAATTTCCTCTTAATGCCAACAAAGGATAGTGTTAAGATGATTATTCAATAAACAAATTTATTAAAATTCTTCTTATAAATCAAACTATATCCAAAGCTCAAGGAGGGTTGGCTTAAAATGCTTAAAACCAAAAATTTCACTTAAACTTAGGACCATTTTAAAATAGCCTAAAAATTAAACTAAACTAAACCTTCTTAGTAAATCCCACTGTTTAGGATCATAAAATTTATTTAGAAAAATCAAAAAACAAAAAAAACATGTGTGATTGATTTTGGTGTCACTCACATGCAGTCACAGATTTTTTTTTTAAACTGGCATCACTGCATAAAACACCCAACCCATTTACCTGAAAATGGAGAAGCACGGAAGACACAGTTTAGGAGTGTAACCCGAAACGTGTTACATAATTCAGTTTTTGTGAAATTTTGGTGGTTTTAAAACAGTATTAACGGTCTGGCCGAGATAAATCTCACACGTGTTTCTATGTATATAAGAAGTAAATGGTAAGGTATTTACTTTCAAAAATGTGATTTAAAAGACAAAAGTAGTAACTTTTTTATTTTTTTGTTATTTAGACATTTTGCTAAATATGTCACCAGTGTGAACGTCACTGGTGTGATTTTTCAGAATATTTTATTGCTAACACCTGTGAAATTTTTCGCTTGTAATTAAAAAAGCTTAATAATTAAAAAAAAAATGGCAAAAATTAGAAAGTCTTTGGCAAAAGTACCAGAAATGAAAAAGGAAGAAAAGAGAGAAGGAAAAGAGAAAAGAAGAAATCAAGTAAGGGCATATTATATATATATATAACAATTATTATATTTACTTAAAAAGTGGTAAATATTTTTGTTTTTTTTTAAACTACTACACCAAATATTACCATTTTTCAAAAACAGCCCAGCTATAAAGATTCTTGATTTTGGTAAAATAGGTATAACAGATGAATTCACAAACTCAAAAATAACTCAAGAACTAGTGAATTGTGATCTTGGCCATATAGCACATTTTAGTCCAACCAACTACAGCAATATTTAATAATGACCAAAATTCAAAGAACACTAATTTGTTTTTTTTTTAAATTACCACTTGAAATGTTACCTTTTTTCAAGAACGACCCCTAAACGAAAAAAACTGCGCTCAAAAAAGGGAAAACAAAGCTAAAAACTCTTACCAATGGGCTTTCAAATTTTTGCGGATAGTTCACAAAATCCTTTTCAAAGCAGCAGTCCAACTAATCCAATAATTTCGGCATATAGTTCAAAATTTTGTTTATCTCAGTAACAGTTCAACCAATCCCCACTTTCTACCGACAAAAACTGTCGTCCGGGCAAAATGCGCGCGTAAAAAAGTGTCAAACAAAGCTAAAAACACTTACCAATGGGTTTTCAAATTTCTGCATATAGTTCCCAAAAACTTTTTTTCACATAGTCCGACCAATCCACAACTTCTACTGACAAAAACTGTCTAAACGACTCACAAAGTCACTAATACCGAATTTTGACCAAAACCGTCGCTCAAATAAGTGAACTCATAAAAGAGTTTCGCGCCAAAACCGCAGCGATAGTGTGGGAATCACACGCAGGAAAAACGTCTCCTGCTTACAACTATACGATGCGTTTCGTATCGCGGCAAAACTGACGGCGCGCTCCGTGTTGTAACACTGCTGAGATATTTTCGCGCGGCTATGATAATAGAGCCTGGCGCGGCGCGCGGACTGACTCCGGATGCGGCGCGACGCGACGCTAGTGATTAGAGCTTAGATTGCTCAAAAATTTGTCCATATTGTTAAAACATTTTATCACGACCTTTTAATAAAAATCCTACTAGAGGATTATCGGAAATTTTTAACCGGCCACTAGGCGCGCTCAGCGGCGTCATTTCACATTTCTCTTGGGGGGGGGGGGCATACTTAATTTAAAAAAAAATATGATCGAAAAAAAACATTTTAAAGGGGATTAGCGAGGGTGAAAAAATAACCAAAATAACTCAAATAAACATAAAAAACAAAACAAATTTTTTGGTAAAACATACATTACAGGGTAACAGCGATGCGGTAAACTGTTGTAGGTGTACTTAAGTTAAAACGTGTTTTTATTTGTAAAAGTCAAATTTTGATTTTTCTTCACGGATACTCTTTTGCAATTGCTCTGCCCCCTGCCCCCCCCCCCCCCTATTGACGCCGCTGGGCGCGCTTGGCGCCCATTTTAATTTAGGACCTCTATTAACCTCAACCTCACCCCAAGAAAATCAAAATTTAGTTATGCCATAATTATGTGCTAATTATGTGGTTATTTCGTCCGCAATCAAAAAAATTTGTTTTTGGTTTCTAAGAAAATTGAAAAAAAAATGGGGTACCTAGAATAATATTAACTTAGCAAACCCACCAGGAAATATGGCGCCAAACTAAAAATATATAAGAAAAAAATCGAATTTTTCATTTTAAATTATGTTTTAGTTTTATAAAAAGGGTTGGGTAGCTAGGTTAATATTAACTTAGCGACCCCACATGTTTAATATATATATTAGGGAAGACTCAAAAAAAGGCCATGAAATTCAATTTCAATTCAATTTCAATTCAATTTCAATTCAATTTCAATTCAATTTCAATTCAATTTCAATTCAATTTCAATTCAATTTCAATTCAATTTCAATTCAATTTCAATTCAATTTCAATTCAATTTCAATTCAATTTCAATTCAATTTCAATTCAATTTCAATTCAATTTCAATTCAATTTCAATTCAATTTCAATTCAATTTCAATTCAATTTCAATTCAATTTCAATTCAATTTCAATTCAATTTCAATTCAATTTCAATTCAATTTCAATTCAATTTCAATTCAATTTCAATTCAATTTCAATTCAATTTCAATTCAATTTCAATTCAATTTCAATTCAATTTCAATTCAATTTCAATTCAATTTCAATTCAATTTCAATTCAATTTCAATTCAATTTCAATTCAATTTCAATTCAATTTCAATTCAATTTCAATTCAATTTCAATTCAATTTCAATTCAATTTCAATTCAATTTCAATTCAATTTCAATTCAATTTCAATTCAATTTCAATTCAATTTCAATTCAATTTCAATTCAATTTCAATTCAATTTCAATTCAATTTCAATTCAATTTCAATTCAATTTCAATTCAATTTCAATTCAATTTCAATTCAATTTCAATTCAATTTCAATTCAATTTCAATTCAATTTCAATTCAATTTCAATTCAATTTATATTCAATTTCAATTCAATTTCAATTCAATTTCAATTCAATTTCAATTCAATTTCAATTCAATTTCAATTCAATTTCAATTCAATTTCAATTCAATTTCAATTCAATTTCAATTCAATTTCAATTCAATTTCAATTCAATTTCAATTCAATTTCAATTCAATTTCAATTCAATTTCAATTCAATTTCAATTCAATTTCAATTCAATTTCAATTCAATTTCAATTCAATTTCAATTCAATTTCAATTCAATTTCAATTCAATTTCAATTCAATTTCAATTCAATTTCAATTCAATTTCAATTCAATTTCAATTCAATTTCAATTCAATTTCAATTCAATTTCAATTCAATTTCAATTCAATTTCAATTCAATTTCAATTCAATTTCAATTCAATTTCAATTCAATTTCAATTCAATTTCAATTCAATTTCAATTCAATTTCAATTCAATTTCAATTCAATTTCAATTCAATTTCAATTCAATTTCAATTCAATTTCAATTCAATTTCAATTCAATTTCAATTCAATTTCAATTCAATTTCAATTCAATTTCAATTCAATTTCAATTCAATTTCAATTCAATTTCAATTCAATTTCAATTCAATTTCAATTCAATTTCAATTCAATTTCAATTCAATTTAAATTCAATTTCAATTCAATTTCAATTCAATTTCAATTCAATTTCAATTCAATTTCAATTCAATTTCAATTCAATTTCAATTCAATTTCAATTCAATTTCAATTCAATTTCAATTCAATTTCAATTCAATTTCAATTCAATTTCAATTCAATTTCAATTCAATTTCAATTCAATTTCAATTTAATTTCAATTCAATTTCAATTCAATTTCAATTCAATTTCAATTCAATTTAAATTCAATTTCAATTCAATTTCAATTCAATTTCAATTCAATTTCAATTCAATTTCAATTCAATTTCAATTCAATTTCAATTCAATTTCAATTCAATTTCAATTCAATTTCAATTCAATTTCAATTCAATTTCAATTCAATTTCAATTCAATTTCAATTCAATTTCAATTCAATTTCAATTCAATTTCAATTCAATTTCAATTCAATTTCAATTCAATTTCAATTCAATTTCAATTCAATTTCAATTCAATTTCAATTCAATTTCAATTCAATTTCAATTCAATTTCAATTCAATTTCAATTCAATTTCAATTCAATTTCAATTTCAAAAAAGATAAGAAGATCAAGTTCAACAATAATGTTAAAAATAATTTGATTGCGTCGCCATCCTTTTGAAATATTAAATGTTCATTTAGTATAAGAGCCAGCGGCCGAATCGACTAAGGTATTTTAACAAGGCTAGAATTTATGACCTGCCAAACCATACCGGCTTGCGTTCTTGAATAATATGTTTTATATTGTCTACGTCTGATATCAAAAAACAATGGACAGGCGATTTCGATGGTTGGATATCCGTGACAGGCGGGCATATACTCACTATATTTTATGAATTTTTTATGTTATTCTAACAAAGCTACAATTTATAGGAGATGTTCATACATCTATTGCAAGGCATTATGCAAAAGGACTGGCGATTCTGCTGGTTACAAGTGACTGACAGGCGAGTATATTTTACAGGAGTTTGCAGGGGAATAATAGTGTGTATCACGGTTGTTTCAATATTTAAGGGGATAAATCCACTTTTACTTAATACTCTTTTTTGTCTAGGGGGGGGGGGCTTGAGACTTGGATAGGTCAAGGGGGGAGGCACCTCAAGTTTTTTTCTGAAAAAAATGCAATAAAGTAAAAATAATTTTCAAAAATATCGAAATTTTTAAAAAAAATTTCCTAGTGCAAACGTGAGCCAGAAATTACGCCGTAGGCGAAAAATAATGCGATAATGGCCTCAAAATTAAAAATTTGAAGAAAACAATGCAATTAAGACAAAAATTGTGCCGCTGGCGAAAAATTTTTAAAAAATACTTATAATAATAATAATAATAATTAATTTTAATTTAATTAATCGCCTCATTTAAAATAAGCGTCCTTCATATTTATCCTAACGTTGTAAGAGAAATTGCGTCATTTTTTCAATAACATTTCTTAAATTTAATATTTTAAAGATATTCTGCAGGACTAGCTTATGGCGGAGCTAAATTGTTACTACGCGTACCAATAAACGTCAAAAAGTGTCGAAAATTCTCACCATGTAAAAGAAAAACAGATTTTGTGTGACTCAACACCGTTATCAACTAAAAAGCCAGTTAACATTTTCGTTTTAGTATCCTTTGGCATATGCTATATTGACACCAAACTGACAGAAAATCCATGTTTTACTTGTCAATTATGGCAGCCACAGTAGGCTAAAGGGCACTGAGGCGGTAGGAGTTAACTGGCTTTTTAGTTGAGAACGGTGTTGTGTGCCTGTTCTGAACAGTGACAGCGAAATATTCCATGGATATCTATGGTTTTGTATGTTAAGAGTTTTAAAGGTTTGTCAACACATAAAAATAAGCTTAATAACAAACATTTTTAAATAAAAAACAGGGTTTTCAGAAAAACAGCCTACAAAAATTAAAACTGACATATGGTTTATTTACTAGAACACTATTAAGAAACTAAATTTTAAGGAATATTAGCAAATAGTCCTGACATAAAAGCATTAAGTGTAAACTTGTGTTTACAAATCGTCAAATTTTTTGTAAGGGCAAAATTTGCGACCAATGTGCAAAAAATTATGTCGTAGGCGAAATTTTTTTGTAATTATCTATCTTTCAAGAGCTCTTGGGGGCTGGAGCATCTGGGTACGCCCCTAATACTGATTTACATTCTATAGTAGTTATGTTATTCGGATAAAATATTTAAAAAAATAATTATGAAACATTTTTTTAATAAAAAAAATTTACTTATGAAACATTTTTTAATCTTCGTCCATTGAATAGGATTCATCTTCCGAAGCAAAATGGTCCCTAACCTCTGGTTTATTATGTGTAAAAAGTAAACGTTAAAACTTATTTTTGTATAATTCCACTGCTGTGATTTTGTTAAATACACGGTTATAATACCTACTTCTTTTTAGAGGTACTAATGTCAATACAAGCTGGTAGTGCCAGAATTTAAAAAAATATATATTGTATAATCGCTTTAATATCCACTATTTGTGGCATTGTGGCAACAAGGAAAAATTACAGAGGTAGCTAAATATTTACATCCACCATCAACCAATTAAGTACATTTTTGTTTTATTAGAGAGATCGGATATGATGGTTATCACTTCTTGCTCTTGTAATGTATCTTCATAAAGCAAAATTACTAATTATAGAGCCTTTTTGATTTAAAATTGTTGAACCATTGGGCCTAAAGTACTTTGCAGCCTTTCTGCTCCATAGTAAAACCGTATAAATATTCTTACAGAAAGAAGCAGAGAACATTCTTACAGAAAGCAAAAGTACAGGTAAAACCTTATAGAACCCTTTTGATTTAAAATTGTTGTATTATTGGGCCTGAAACACTCTTACACAATACTTTAAGAGCCTAAACCACTTTGCGGCAATTCTGCTCTATAGAAACAACGCATAAATGTTCTTACAGAAAAAATAATATAATCGTCGCTAAATTGAATTTAATACCTAGATGAGTTTTTCGAAAGCGTAACACAGCAAATTGGTAATCTGTTAATATTTAGTTATCCTTTTGATTTAAAATTGTTGTATTATAGGTCCTGAAACACTCTTATACAATACTTTAAGAGCCTAAACTACTTTGCGGCAATTCTGCTCTCTAGAAACACCGTATAAATGTTCTTACAGAAAGACGCAGAGCTTTTATAGCATATTCCTCTAAACTGTTGCTGTAAGAACATTCCACAATAATATAATCGTCGCTAAATTGAATTTAACACCTAGATGAGTTTTTCGAAACCGTAACACAGCAAAATGGTAACCTGTTAATATTTAATTAGTTAGTTAGATTGTCCTGTAGATTTAAAATTATTGTATTATTGGGCCTGAAAC
This sequence comes from Oxystoma pomonae, assembly GCA_963921995.1. Taxonomy (NCBI): domain Eukaryota; kingdom Metazoa; phylum Arthropoda; class Insecta; order Coleoptera; family Brentidae; genus Oxystoma; species Oxystoma pomonae. The sequence goes on from OY998164.1 coordinate 6,018,621, forward strand.
ACTCTTATACAATACTTTAAGAGCCTAAACTACTTTGCGGCAATTCTGCTCTATAGAAACACCGTATAAATGTTCTTACAGAAAGACGCAGAGCTTTTATAGCATATTCCTCTAAACTGTTGCTGTAAGAACATTCCACAATAATATAATCGTCGCTAAATTGAATTGAACACCTAGATGAGTTTTTCGAAACCGTAACACAGCAAACTGGTAACCTGTTAATATTTAGTTAGTTAGTTAGATTGTCCTGTAGATTTAAAATTGTTGTATTATTGGGCCTGAAACACTCTTGTATAATACTTTAAGAGCCTAAACCACTTTGCGGCAATTCTGCTCTATAGAAACACCGTATAAATGTTCTTACAGAAAGAAGCAGAGCTTTTAAAGGATATTCCTCTAAACTGTTGCTGTAAGAACATTCTTACAATTTAACACCTAGATGAGTTTTTCGAAACCGTAACACAGCAAACTGGTAACCTGTTAATATTTAGTTAGTTAGTTAGATTGTCCTGTAGATTTCAAATTGTTGTATTATTGGGCCTGAAACACTCTTATACAATACTTTAAGAGCCTAAACTACTTTGGGGCAATTCTGCTCTATAGAAACAACGTATAAATGTTCTTACAGAAAAATTAATATAATCGTCGCTAAATTGAATTTAATACGTAGATGAGTTTTTCGAAAGCGTAACACAGCAAACTGGTAATCTGTTAATATTTAGTTATCTTTTTGATTTAAAATTGTTGTATTATTGGGCCTGAAACACTAAGAGCCTAAACTACTTTGCGGCAATTCTGCTCTATAGAAACACCTTATAAATGTTCTTACAGAAAGAAGCAGAGCATTTATAGGATATTCCTCTAAACTGTTGCTGTAAGAACATTCTTACAATAATATATTCCTCGCTAAATTGAATTTAACACCTAGATGAGTTTTTCGAAACCATAACACAGCAAACTGGTAACCTGTTAATATTTAGTTAGTTAGTTAGATTGTTCTGTAGTACATAAAAATTGTTAGTTGGGGTACCGAAAAAGCGGCGCTCGGTGCCATACTAAAGGAGTCAGTTCCCCAATGGAACAGGAAAACTGAAAAAGTGCCTGTCAATGGAACACAAAAACCGAATCAGGGATGGAATACGCTCTAGATTTGCTGGGGAACAGCGTCGGCAGCTAAAACTATTAAAGAACGAATTTTTGGGTTCGCCACTAAGTTCAGAGCGGTTTTAAATCCTAAATTAAATTATAGGCACACATTTTTTACTTTTTTTTTAAGCTATAATTTAAACGAAGCCTGTTACTTTACAAGTTAAATAAGGTTCCTCACTTCCAACGGAAAATAATCTTTATTCGTTGTTATAGTATCTCATCATAATGGATACGTATGAATAGGCAGCCTTCATAGTCTACGAAAAAAAATAACATTTACTTACTTAATAAAATCCATTTTACAGTTTGCTTTTGAATATTAAGTATCAAAATTCTTGTATTCTTAAGGCAAAGATTTTAATTTTTCTCAAACAAGTGAATATATTCTTTAATTAGAAAAATAATTACGTGAGAGTTTATAAAAATATAAAGAATGGTTTCTTTTTCAGACGGTTTCATCGTACTGAAGAGTCTTCTTTAATAAAAGAAATAATAAAATCATAAAGAAAATATTTTCATAATTAAAAGCTTTTCAAAATAATTATCCTACGTTAAGTAGATTGGTGCAAGGTTTACCTAAAAATTTAAATAAATTATTCCTTACTACTTACAGCCAAAGAGGTTTGCGTGGTCATGGCCCCAATTGGTCCAATGGTTATTTTCAGTGGTACCTGTGCTCTCATCATCATAATAAACATCATTTTTTTGGCTTCGGAACACTGTTCGTACCACTTGCTTTCGTAAATAGCATCTGCTAGAGCTACACTCTAAAAATATATTAGACAATTTGAGCTAATGCGCAGTTCAACTTGGTCAAGAATACGCGTGTAAGTAAAATATAGCGCAATAGTCTGTTTTCTTTTTAACTCTAAAAAATAAAGACTTTCGCTCAAATACGGATATTAGAATACCATCTCATGCGGTCTTGATTTTTCATCAGGGTCAGGTTTACGGCATGTATTACGTTTCCCAACTAGCAATTTGTCGACGTCTCAACGTTGTGCACCGCGTGCCAACGTTGCGCCGCAACGTTTGCCTTTACTCAAATACCACCCACTTTTGCACCAATTTGGTGGATGATTTTTTGGTTGAGTCAACGTCGCCATCGTGACTACAGTTGAAGTAATAGTTCAATGGGTTTTGGAGTACAATTATTTGTTCAAAATATTATTCATTACGTAAAATGATAAATACACTATTCGACTACAAATTAAACTATTTCTAAAACCATAATATTATTAAAATAAAATGATATTCTATGTCATATATCATGTTTTGAATCATCATAACATGCGAACCAATGCCAAAATATATAAACAGACGGTAGTTTACTGTCAAATTTACAGTTCGTAGCTCTAAAAAACAAGCGCGCCCTCGATTAAGATGATTTTATGAAATTAAAAAAAAAAATCATGATTTAAAAATCGCTTTGAAAATCCTCTAAAGATGTTGCTTAGGATTCCTAAGAACAAAATACGGATTTTTATATACAAAAAGATCTTAGTTTATTGTAGAAAAAAGCAAAAAAATACAAATTAGCATACAATGGTTTTAACAATCAATCATGGCGGCACTTATTAGTTTCTGTGACAACCAAAGGAGTCCCGTGTCTCGACTGCTTTAACTACTTAACTGTGTTTTGAACGGATCCCCTAACTTAAAGACGCGAACACGCCTCAATTTTTACCCAATCGAAATTGCTCCACAGTTTGGCTTTCTGCTGCTCACTTAATTTCCGTCCTTGTTGTTTACACAGGACCTTCCCCTTTTTTCTGACACACTGGGGAATCACCTTTAATGACAGCTGTCACATGTCAAAATATCGAAGAATATTTATACCATTTGTTCCTTTTCATAGTGCAAAATGTTCAAACAAAACTAATAGAAACTTTACAAAACACTTCTTAGTTATTTTTACTGAATTAATTGACGTTTATATGACAGACAGCAGTGCTCCAAAATTGGCTTGTTGCAAACATAACAGAAAAATTGGATAGATGAAACCAGGCGCGCCCGCGTCTCCAACAAACCGGCCAGAAAACGTGGAGTAAATTGATCAATTTTTGGTTTAGCACACACCGGTTTGTAGTCGGCGCCTTCACAACTAAGGAATTACTGTTAGTACAATAGACGGTCATAAATAGTTGTGATGGTGACTGAAGTTGTGATAAACGTTTAGGCGTCGTATAATAGTCGACGTTGTCGACCGTCACCATGATAACTATTCTTTATCTGTAAAACAACGTTTAAAATTAGTGCAATTCTAATTTTTACAACTTGCACAACTAAAAATTGCTAGTTGGGTTAGATCAGACGTTAATTAACGCGTTTTTACGTCTGTTTCTGTTTTGAAGAAGAAAGTCAAAAAATCGAGCATCCCACGTAGCAAGAATACTGGTACATTGCGTAAATATTCTTGGAACATTCGAAAAGTCCAAAACATATCCTGTGAATGTCCAATGGCCCACTTTTTCATTATTCACTGAACATTTAGAATGGATGTAATCTGAACATTGCTTGTGTGGATATGACGCTATATGTCAGTGGCGGTTGGCCCGATGACCCAGCTGCTTCACCTCTTATTTGCAGTGTCGAAACTACTTTTTTTGGGTTTTTCGCCACTAAGTTAAGGAAATTTTTTCAAAAATATGTTAAAACCCACTGCGTAAATTCCTAAAGAAAAAAATTTGTTCGTTTGTCAGTGGTTTTTAAATAAGATAAAAAATTTGCCTACACACACGCAAATCCTAACTAGATTCTAAGTACTTATCTGACGTTTCGGCAGAAATTCTACTGCCGTTATCAAAGAATTTTATCCTTTTCAAAAACTTTTCGATTCTTTTTTTAAAATATCTGTCTGCTGTCATACAACTGACTGACTTTGACTGATATATATTTCAAATATTAACTTGACAGTTTGGTGCGTCGATAGTAGCCAACAAGGTATTGGGTGAATTTAGTAAAATTTAAAATCAAAATTATATTTGTTTGAGTGTTTTCGATTTTAGATTACTTTATAAAAATACAAAATTTTTATTTTAAAATATCAATTATAAAAATTATCTTTTGACTAACTTTAAGAAAAAATATATTAGAAACCCAAAGAACATCAATGCTATTTTTTAATTTATTTAAAAAAAAACCTTTTTGAAAATCTTGTTTTAAAATTGGAAGCCAAACTGTATTTATATCAACTGATATGCTAGCTATGCATTCATCTTCGTTAAGATAGATGCAAGCTGCTTCTTTGATTTTTCGTTTAATTTTGTCTGGTCCTCTTTGTAATATACTGGTTTCTCCCCACATTACTCTATGATCATTTTCAAAAGAATGTTGGCAAATTTTAGACTTCTCCCAGTCTCCCCTCCTGAGGTAACCCTTATGGTCATTTATTCTAACTTCAAGAGGCCTTGAAGTTTCTCCAATATAAAATTTACCACACTCGCAAGGAATTTTATAAACGATATTTTTTGAGTTTTGCTCAGCATTTAATGGTTTTGTTTTGGTTAGAATTGATCTAAGAGTATTTGATTTTTTAAAAATTGTTCTAATATTATAAGTATTAGCGATTCGTTTAATTTTTTCCGAAATACCTGGTATAAAAGGAATTATTAAATTTGTTGGTTGTACATTATTATGTCTACATTCGCGTTGTCTTGGAAATTCGATTTGTCTAAAAGAATTTTCGATGAAGTTATTTGGATACGAATTTTTAATTAAGACCTCTTTTATTATTTGTTTTTCTTGTAAAAATGTGTTATTGTCCGAACAAATAATTTTAGCTCTATCGTATAGACTTTTTATTACTGCTTTTTTAACCGATGGGCAATGATTTGGGTTAAAATTTAGATATCTATTTGTATGTGTTGGTTTTCTATAAACTGAGGTTTGTAATGTATTTTGTTTGTTTATTAAAATATCTAAAAATGAAATTTTGTTATTGTTTTCTACTTCTAAAGTAAATTTTATTGTTGGTTCTTTACCGTTTATAAAATTAAGAAAATCATTAAGTTTATTTAAATCGTGTGGCCAAATACTAAAAATATCATCTATATAGCGAAACCAAATGACCGGTTTAAAATTAAATTCCTCTAAAATTTTATTTTCAAAATCTTCCATAAAAATATTACTCATTAGAGGAGAAAGTGGAGAGCCCATTGCCATCCCAAAATCCTGTTGAAAAAAATCACTTTCCCACTGAAAATATGTGGTTTTTATGCATAATGTGAGAAGTTCTAGAATAGCATTGACGCTCAGTGTAGTTCTTTCGCCTAAATTTTGATCATTTTCTAATCGATGTCTTACTATAGAAAGGCTTTTATCTACAGGTACATTTGTGAAAAGGCTCACCACATCAAAACTCACCATCAAGTGATTGTTATTAAAATTGACCTCGGATAATTTTTGTAAAAAGTGTTGAGAATTTTTTATAAATGAATTTGTATTTCCTACTAAGGGATTTAAAATTTTAAGTAAATATTTTGCGAGTTTATGACATGGAGAATTAATGCTACTAACTATTGGTCTAAAAGGAATATTTGGTTTATGAATTTTGGGCAAGCCGTAAAAATGGGGAGGTTTACTATAATGTGGGGTTAGCTCTGAACGTTCTAGATCGTTAAAAAATCTTTTATGTTTATATAAAGTTGAATAAATTTTTCTTTCAATTGTTTTTGTTGGGTCTTTGTTTAATTTTGAATATGAGCCTTCATTTAATAATGCTTCAATTTTTTCATTATAAGTGTTTTTATCAATAATTACAGTGGCATTGCCTTTATCTGCCGGTAAAATTTTAATTGAGTTGTCATTTTTTAGAGAAATTAAAGCGTTTTTTTCCTCTCTAGTAATATTGGATTTGATTTTTAAAGATTTTTGTAAGATAAGTTTAGATCGAATTCTAAATTCGTTTGCAATCTCTTGAGGTAAGGTTCGTGTGGCTTGCTCAATACCTGTGACAAAATCCAATCTATTAAAATTTTTTGGAGGAAGGGAGAAATTTAAACCTTTTGATAGAATTGATTGTTCTGGAATAGTTAAAATTTTGTTTGATATATTTACAACAGTTCGTTCTATTAAATTATTATTGATATTAAAATTAAGTTCTTGTTGCAGTTTTTCGTTAACTAAATTTTGAAATTTGTTCATGTGAATCACTTTTTGGTTATTGAAATGAAATAAATAACTATTATACGCACAATTACCAATATGATTGTAGTCAAAAAAGGATACATTTTGATAAATCTCGTTCTTTAAATTCTGAATTTCTTGAGTTAAATTTTGTTTTTCATATGTATGATACTGAATTCTTTCCCTTAATAAAGCTAAACTTGTTCTATTTAAAATTCTTTCAGTTCTCAAACTTCTAAAAGGGGCTCTTAATCGAAAACCTTTGGGAACAATATCTTGTTGTCTACATCTGCACAAAAATGTCAAGCTATTTTCAGCATGTTGGAGCTTTTTGTATTTACTTTCTAAATTCCTAAAAAGAAAAGAAATGTTAGGCCCATACCTCTGTTGTAAATAAAATCTATATGTTTGTGGCGGATTCATAATGTCGAAACTACTTTTTTTGGGTTTTTCGCCACTAAGTTAAGGAAATTTTTTTTTAGAAGTTTGAGAACTGAAAGAATTTTAAATAGAACAAGTTTAGCTTTATTAAGGGAAAGAATTCAGTATCATAGATATGAAAAACAAAATTTAACTCAAGAAATTCAGAATTTAAAGAACGAGATTTATCAAAATGTATCCTTTTTTGACTACAATCATATTAGTAATTGTGCGTATAATAGTTATTTATTTCATTTCAATAACCAAAAAGTGATTCACATGAACAAATTTCAAACTTTAGTTAACGAAAAACTGCAACAAGAACTTAATTTTAATATCAATAATAATTTAATAGAACGAACTGTTGTTAATATATCAAACAAAATTTTAACTATTCCAGAACAATCAATTCTATCAAAAGGTTTAAATTTCTCCCTTCCTTCAAAAAATTTTAATAGATTGGATTTTGTCACAGGTATTGAGCAAGCCACACGAACCTTACCTCAAGAGATTGCAAACGAATTTAGAATTCGATCTAAACTTATTTTACAAAAACCTTTAAAAATCAAATCCAATATTACTAGAGAGGAAAAAAACGCTTTAATTTCTCTAAAAAATGACAACTCAATTAAAATTTTACCGGCAGATAAAGGCAATGCCACTGTAATTATTGATAAAAACACTTATAATGAAAAAATTGAAGCATTATTAAATGAAGGCTCATATTCAAAATTAAACAAAGACCCAACAAAAACAATTGAAAGAAAAATTTATTCAACTTTATATAAACATAAAAGATTTTTTAACGATCTAGAACGTTCAGAGCTAACCCCACATTATAGTAAACCTCCCCATTTTTACGGCTTGCCCAAAATTCATAAACCAAATATTCCTTTTAGACCAATAGTTAGTAGCATTAATTCTCCATGTCATAAACTCGCAAAATATTTACTTAAAATTTTAAATCCCTTAGTAGGAAATACAAATTCATTTATAAAAAATTCTCAACACTTTTTAGAAAAATTATCCGAGGTCAATTTTAATAACAATCACTTGATGGTGAGTTTTGATGTGGTGAGCCTTTTCACAAATGTACCTGTAGATAAAAGCCTTTCTATAGTAAGACATCGATTAGAAAATGATCAAAATTTAGGCGAAAGAACTACACTGAGCGTCAATGCTATTCTAGAACTTCTCACATTATGCATAAAAACCACATATTTTCAGTGGGAAAGTGATTTTTTTCAACAGGATTTTGGGATGGCAATGGGCTCTCCACTTTCTCCTCTAATGAGTAATATTTTTATGGAAGATTTTGAAAATAAAATTTTAGAGGAATTTAATTTTAAACCGGTCATTTGGTTTCGCTATATAGATGATATTTTTAGTATTTGGCCACACGATTTAAATAAACTTAATGATTTTCTTAATTTTATAAACGGCAAAGAACCAACAATAAAATTTACTTTAGAAGTAGAAAACAATAACAAAATTTCATTTTTAGATATTTTAATAAACAAACAAAATACATTACAAACCTCAGTTTATAGAAAACCAACACATACAAATAGATATCTAAATTTTAACTCAAATCATTGCTCATCGGTTAAAAAAGCAGTAATAAAAAGTCTATACGATAGAGCTAAAATTATTTGTTCGGACAATAACACATTTTTACAAGAAAAACAAATAATAAAAGAGGTCTTAATTAAAAATTGGTATCCAAATAACTTCATCGAAAATTCTTTTAGACAAATCGAATTTCCAAGACAACACGAACGTAGACATAATAATGTACAACCAACAAATTTAATAATTCCTTTTATACCAGGTATTTCGGAAAAAATTAAACGAATCGCTAATACTTATAATATTAGAACAATTTTTAAAAAATCAAATACTCTTAGATCAATTCTAACCAAAACAAAACCATTAAATGCTGAGCAAAACTCAAAAAATATCGTTTATAAAATTCCTTGCGAGTGTGGTAAATTTTATATTGGAGAAACTTCAAGGCCTCTTGAAGTTAGAATAAATGACCATAAGGGTTACCTCAGGAGGGGAGACTGGGAGAAGTCTAAAATTTGCCAAAATTCTTTTGAAAATGATCATAGAGTAATGTGGGAAGAAACCAGTATATTACAAAAAGAACCAGACAAAATTAAACGAAAAATCAAAGAAGCAGCTTGCATCTATCTTAACGAAGATGAATGCATAGCTAGCATATCAGTTGATATAAATACAGTTTGGCTTCCAATTTTAAAACAAGATTTTCAAAAAGGTTTTTTTAAAATAAATTAAAAAATAGCATTGATGTTCTTTGGGTTTCAAATATATTTTTTCTTAAAGTTAGTCAAAAGATAATTTTTATAATTGATATTTTAAAATAAAAATTTTGTATTTTTATAAAGTAATCTAAAATCGAAAACACTCAAACAAATATAATTTTGATTTTAAATTTTACTAAATTCACCCAATACCTTGTTGGCTACTATCGACGCACCAAACTGTCAAGTTAATATTTGAAATATATATCAGTCAAAGTCAGTCAGTTGTATGACAGCAGACAGATATTTTAAAAAAAGAATCGAAAAGTTTTTGAAAAGGATAAAATTCTTTGATAACGGCAGTAGAATTTCTGCCGAAACGTCAGATAAGTACTTAGAATCTAGTTAGGATTTGCGTGTGTGTAGGCAAATTTTTTATCTTATTTAAAAACCACTGACAAACGAACAAATTTTTTTCTTTAGGAATTTACGCAGTGGGTTTTAACATATTTTTGAAAAAATTTCCTTAACTTAGTGGCGAAAAACCCAAAAAAAGTAGTTTCGACATTATGAATCCGCCACAAACATATAGATTCTCTTATTTGCAGTCTGACTAAATAATTTTCATTTAAATATTTCTGAAAAAATTAATCCTTCCGCTTCCATAAAATAACGTTTCGAAATTTTGTAAATATTGTATCTTTTATTCGATCATCAGGATCCAGCGGAACAACAGCGTGTCCGAGATTTGAAAACTCTCCAAACGGAAAGGCACTCTGCGAAGCAACTTCCTCGTGTCTTTCGGGATGCGTTCAGTGTAAATTCCCGAAATAAATCAGTTGCCATGACGACGGCACGCGCGTCTCGTTTCCGCCGAGGTTTTGGCGTGTTCGCATGTGATGCATATCTTTAAGCTGGCTCTATTATAATTTTGTGCAAATCCAGGAACTGATAAAAAAATGTGGTTTTTAGATTATTATTAAAAAACGTTAGCTGCGTTCAAAAAAAGTATCGCTTTTTGTGTTACGTCTTTTTGTAATTTTTTAAAATAAAAAAACCGATAAAAATATGTGGTTTTTAGCCTATTTGCTAATTATTATTATTTTTTTGAAAATGCAGGAACTGATAAAAAAATGTGGTTTTCAGATTATTATTAAAAAACGTTAGCTGCGTTCAAAAAAAGTATCGCCTTTTGTCTTATGTCTTTTTGTAATTTTTTAAAATAAAAAAAAAACGATAAAAATATGTGGTTTTTCGCCTATTCGCTAATTATTATTATTTTTTGCAAATTTAGGAACTGATAGAAAAACGTGGTTTTCAGATTATTATTAAAAAACAATAGCTGCGTTCAAAAAAAGTATCGCTTTTTGTGTTACGTCTTTTTGTAATTTTTTAAAATAAAAAAAAACGAAAAAAATATGTGGTTTTTAGCCTATTCACCAATTATTATTATTTTTTGCAAATCCAGGAACTGATAAAAAAATATGGTTTTTAGATTATTATTAAAAAACGTTAGCTGCGTTCAAAAATAGTATCGCCTTTTGTCTTATGTCTTTTTGTAATTTTTTAAAATAAAAAAACGATAAAAATATGTGGTTTTTGCAAATTTAGGAACTGATAGAAAAACGTGGTTTTTGGATTATTATTAAAAAACGTTAGCTGCGTTCAAAAAAAGTATCGCCTTTTGTCTTATGTCTTTTTGTAATTTTTTAAAATAAAAAAACCGATAAAAATATGTGGTGTTTAGCCTATTCGCTAATTATTGTTATTTTTTGCAAATCCAGGAACTGATAGAAAAACGTGGTTTTTGGATTATTATGAAAAAACGTTAGCTGCGTTCAAAAAAACCATCGCCTTTTGTCTTACGTCTTTAGGTAATTTTTTAAAATAAAAAAAAAACGATAAAAATATGTGGTTTTTAGCATATTCGCCAATTATTATTATTTTTTGCAAATCCAGGAACTGATAAAAAAATGTGGTTTTTAGATTAATATTAAAAAATATTAGCTGCGTTCAAGAAAAGTATCGCCTTTTGCATTACCTCTTTTTGTAATATTTTAAAATTAAAAAACCGATAAAAATATGTGGCTTTTAATCTATTCGATAATTATTATTATTTTTGCAAATCCAGGAACCGATAAAAAATTGTAGTCTTTAGATTGTTATTAAAAGACGTTAGCTATATTCAAAAAAAGTATCGCCTTTTGCCCTACGTCTTTTTGTAATATTTTAAAATAAAAAAACCGATGAAAATATGTGACTTTTAATCTATTCGCTAATTATTATTTTTTTTGCAAATCCAGGAACCGATAAAAAATTGTGGTCTTTAGATTGTTATTAAAACACGTTAGTTAAGTTCAAAAAAAGTATCGCCTTTTGTCTTACGTCTTTTTGTAATTTTTTAAAATAAAAAAAAACCGATAAAAATATGTGGTTTTTAGCCTATTCACTAATTAATATTATTTTTTGCAAATCCAGGAACTGATAGAGAAATGTGGTTTTTAGATTATTATTAAAAGACGTTAGCTGCATCCAAAAAAATTATCGCCTTTTGTCTTACGTCTTTTTGTAATTTTTAAAATAAAAAAAAAACGATAAAAATATGTGGTTTTTAGCCTATTCGCCAATTATTATTATTTTTTGCAAATCTACGAACTAATAAAAAAATGTGGTTTTTAGATTAATATTAAAAAACGTTAGCTGCGTTTAAAAAATGTATCGCCCTTTGTCTTACGTCCTTTTGTAATTTTTTAAAATAAAAGAAAATTGATAAAAATATGTGGTTTTTAGCCTACTCGCTAATTATTATTTTTTGCAAATCCAGGAACTGATAGAGAAATGTGGTTTTTAGATTATTATTAAAAGACATTAGCTGCGTTCAAAAAAAGTATCGCATTTTGTCTTACGTCTTTTTGTTATTTTTTAAAATAAAAAAACCGATAAAAATATGTGGTTTCTAGCCTATTCACCAATTATTATTATTTTTTGCAAATCCAGGAACTGATAAAAAAATATGGTTTTTAGATTATTATTAAAAATCGTTAGCTGCGTTCAAAAAAAGTATCGCCTTTTGTCTTACGTCTTTTTGTATTTTTTTAAAATAAAAAAACCGATAAAAATATGTGGCTTTTAATCTATTCGCTAATTATTATTTTTTTTGCAAATCCAGGAACCGATAAAAAATTGTGGTCTTTAGATTGTTATTAAAAGACGTTAGTTATGTTCAAAAAAAGTATCGCCTTTTGTCTTACGTCTTTTTGTAATTTTTTAAAATAAAAAAAAACCGAGAAAAATATGTGGTTTTTAGCCTATTCGCCAATTATTATTATTTTTTGCAAATCCACGAACTAATAAAAAAATGTGGTTTTTAGATTAATATTAAAAAACGTTAGCTGCGTTCACAAAATGTATCGCCCTCTGTCTTACGTCTTTTTGTAATTTTTTAAAATAAAAAAAATCGATAAAATTCTGTGGTTTTTAGCCTACTCGCTAATTATTTTTTTTTGTAAATCCAGGAACTGATGGAGAAATGTGGTTTTTAGATTATTGTTAAAAGACGTTAGCTGCGTCCAAAAAAAGTATCGCCTTTTGTCTTACGTCTCTTTGTAATTTTTAAAATAAAAAAAAACGATAAAAATATGTGGTTTTTAGCCTATTTGCCAATAATTATTATTTTTTGCAAATCCACGAACTAATAAAAAAATGTGGTTTTTAGATTACTATTAAAAAACGTTAGCTGCGTTCAAAAAATGTATCGCCCTTTGTCTTACGTCTTTTTGTAATTTTTTAAAATAAAAAAAAATTGATAAAAATTTGTGGTTTTTAGCCTACTCGCTAATTATTATTTTTTGCAAATCCAGGAACTGATAGAGAAATGTGGTTTTTAGATTATTATTAAAAGACGTTAGATGCGTTCAAAAAAAGTATCGCATTTTGTCTTACGTCTTTTTGTAATTTTTTAAAATAAAAAAAAACCGATAAAAATATGTGGTTTTTAGCATATTCGCCAATTATTATTATTTTTTGCAAATCCAGGAACTGATAAAAAAATATGGTTTTTAGATTATTATTAAAAGACGTTAGTTGCGTTCAAAAAAAGTGTGGCCTTTTGTCTTACGTCTTTTTGTAATTTTTCAAAATAAAGAAAAACGATAAAAATATGTGGTTTTTAGCCTATTCGCCAATTATTATTATTTTTTGCAAATCCAGGAAAAGATAAAAAAATTTGGTTTTTAGATTATTATTGAAAAACGTTAGCTGCATTCAAAAAAAGTATCGCCTTTTTTTTAATAAAAAAAGCGATAAAAATATGTGTTTTTTAGCCTATTCGCTAATTATTATTTTTTGCAAATCCACGAACTGATAAAAAAAATGTGGATTTTAGATTAATATTAAAAAACGTTAGCTGCGTTTAAAAAAAGTATCGCATTTTGTCTTTCGTCTTTTTGTAGTTTTTTAAAATAAAAAAAAAACGATAAAAATATGTGGTCTTTAACCTACTCGCTAATTATTATTTTTTGCAAATCCACGAACTGATAGAGAAATGTGGTTTTTAGATTATTATTAAAAGACGTTAGCTGCGTTCAAAAAAAGTATGGCCTTTTGTCTTACGTCTTTTTGTAATTTTTTAACATAAAAAAAATCCGGTAAAACATTGTGGTTTTTACCCTATTCGCTAATTATTATTATTTTTTTGGAAATAAAGGAACTGATAAAAAAAGTGGTTTTTAGATTATTATTAAAAAAACGTTAGCTGCGTTCAAAAAAAATATCGCCTTTTGACTTACGTCTTTTTGTAATTTTTTAAAATAAAAAAAACCGATAAAAATATGTGGTTTTTAGCCTATTCGCCAATTATTATTATTTTTTGCAAATCCAGGAACTGACAAAAAAATTTTGTTTTTAGTTTATTATTAAATAACGTTAGCTGCGTTCCAAAAAAGTATCGCCTATTGTCTTACGTCTTTTTGTAATTTTTTAACATAAAAAAAATCCGGTAAAACATTGTGGTTTTTACCCTATTCACCAATTATTATTATTTTTTGCAAATCCAGGAACTGATAAAAAAATATGGTTTTCAGATTATTATTAAAAATCATTAGCTGCGTTCAAAAAAAGTATCGCTTTTTGTTTTACGTCTTTTTGTATTTTTTAAAAATAAAAAAACCGATAAAAATATGTGGCTTTTAATCTATTCGCTAATTATTATTATTTTTGCAAATCCAGGAACCGATGAAAAATTGTGGTCTTTAGATTGTTATTAAAAGACGTTAGCTATGTTCAAAAAAAGCATCGCCTTTTGTCTTACGTCTTTTTGTAATATTTTAAAATAAAAAAACCGATAAAAATATGTGGCTTTTAATCTATTCGCTAATTATTATTTTTTTTGCAAATCCAGGTACCGATAAAAAATTGTGGTCTTTAGATTGTTATTAAAAGACGTTAGTTATGTTCAAAAAAAGTATCGCCCTTTGTCTTACGTCTTTTTGTAATTTTTTAAAATAAAAAAAAAACGATAAAAATATGTGGTTTTTAGCCTATTCACTAGTTATTATTATTTTTTGAAAATCCAGGAACTGATAGAGAAATGTGGTTTTTAGATTATTATTAAAAGACGTTAGCTGCGTCCAAAAAAATTATCGCCTTTTGTCTTACGTCTTTTTGTAATTTTTAAAATAAATAAAAAACGATAAAAATATGTGGTTTTTAGCCTATTCGCCAATTATTATTATTTTTTGCAAATCTACGAACTAATAAAAAAAATGTGGTTTTTAGATTAATATTAAAAAACGTTAGCTGCGTTTAAAAAATGTATCGCCCTTTGTCTTACGTCTTTTTGTAATTTTTTAAAATAAAAAAACCGATAAAAATATGTGGTTTTTAGCCTATTCACCAATTATTATTATTTTTTGCAAATCCAGGAATTGATAAAAAAATATGGTTTTTAGATTATTACTAAAAATCGTTAGCTGCGTTCAAAAAAAGTATCGCCTTTTGTCTTACGTCTTTTTGTATTTTTTTAAAATAAAAAAACCGATTAAAATATGTGGCTTTTAATCTATTCGCTAATTATTATTATTTTTGCAAATCCAGGAACCGATGAAAAATTGTGGTCTTTAGATTATTATTAAAAGACGTTAGCTATGTTCAAAAAAAGCATCGCCTTTTGTCTTACGTCTTTTTGTAATATTTTAAAATAAAAAAACCGATAAAAATATGTGGCTTTTAATCTATTCGCTAATTATTATTTTTTTTGCAAATCCAGGAACCGATGAAAAAATGTGGTTTTTAGATTAATATTAAAAAACGTTAGCTGAGTTCAAAAAATGTATCGCCCTCTGTCTTACGTCTTTTTGTAATTTTCTAAAATAAAAAAAAATCGATAAAAATCTGTGGGTTTTTGCCTACTCGCTAATTATTTTTTTTTTGTAAATCCAGGAACTGATAGAGAAATATGGTTTTTAGATTATTGCTAAAAGACGTTAGCTGCGTCCAAAAAAACTATTAGCCTACTCGCTAATTATTATTTTTTGCAAATCCAGGAACTGATAGAGAAATGTGGTTTTTAGATTATTATTAAAAGACATTAGCTGCGTTTAAGAAAAGTATCGCCTTTTGTCTTACGTCTTTTTGTAATTTTTAAAATAAAAAAAAAACGATAAAAATATGTGGTTTTTAGCATATTCGCCAATTATTATTATTTTTTGCAAATCCAGGAACTGATAAAAAATGTGGTTTTGAGATTATTATTAACAAATATTAGCTGCGTTTATGAAAAGTATCGCCTTTTGCCTTACGTCTTTTTGTAATATTTTAAAATAAAAAAACCGATAAAAATATGTGGCTTTTAATCTATTCGCTAATAATTATTTTTTTTGCAAATCCAGGAACCGATATAAAAATGTGGTTTTTAGATTAATATTAAAAAACTTTCGCTGCGTTTAAAAAATGTATCGCCCTTCGTCTTACGTCTTTTTGTAATTTTTTAAAATAAAAAAAAATCGAAAAAAAATATGTGGTTTTGAGCCTACTCGCTAATTATTATTTTTTGCAAATCCAGGAACTGATAGAGAAATGTGGTTTTTAGATTATTATTAAAAGACGTTAGCTGCGTTCAAAAAAAGTATCGCCTTTTGTCTTACTATGTGGCTTTTAATCTATTCGCTAATTATTATTTTTTTTGCAAATCCAGGTACCGATAAAAAATTGTGGTCTTTAGATTGTTATTAA
This sequence comes from Oxystoma pomonae, assembly GCA_963921995.1. Classification (NCBI taxonomy): domain Eukaryota; kingdom Metazoa; phylum Arthropoda; class Insecta; order Coleoptera; family Brentidae; genus Oxystoma; species Oxystoma pomonae. The sequence goes on from OY998164.1 coordinate 6,034,814, forward strand.
AAGACGTTAGTTATGTTCAAAAAAAGTATCGCCCTTTGTCTTACGTCTTTTTGTAATTTTTTAAAATAAAAAAAAAACGATAAAAATATGTGGTTTTTAGCCTATTCACTAATTATTATTATTTTTTGAAAATCCAGGAACTGATAGAGAAATGTGGTTTTTAGATTATTATTAAAAGACGTTAGCTGCGTCCAAAAAAATTATCGCCTTTTGTCTTACGTCTTTTTGTAATTTTCAAAATAAATAAAAAACGATAAAAATATGTGGTTTTTAGCCTATTCGCCAATTATTATTATTGTTTGCAAATCTACGAACTAATAAAAAAAAATGTGGTTTCTAGATTAATATTAAAAAACGTTAGCTGAGTTTAAAAAATGTATCGCCCTTTGTCTTACGTCTTTTTGTAATTTTTTAAAATAAAAAAACCGATAAAAATATGTGGTTTTTAGCCTATTCACCAATTATTATTATTTTTTGCAAATCCAGGAACTGATAAAAAAATATGGTTTTTAGATTATTACTAAAAATCGTTAGCTGCGTTCAAAAAAAGTATCGCCTTTTGTCTTACGTCTTTTTGTATTTTTTTAAAATAAAAAAACCGATAAAAATATGTGGCTTTTAATCTATTCGCTAATTATTATTATTTTTGCAAATCCAGGAACCGATGAAAAATTGTGGTCTTTAGATTGTTATTAAAAGACGTTAGCTATGTTCAAAAAAAGTTTCGCCTTTTGTCTTACGTCTTTTTGTAATTTTTTAAAATAAAAAAAAACCGATAAAAATATGTGGTTTTTAGCCTATTCGCCAATTATTATTATTTTTTGCAAATCCACGAACTCATAAAAAAATGTTGTTTTTAGATTAATATTAAAAAACGTTAGCTGCGTTCACAAAATGTATCGCCCTCTGTCTTACGTCTTTTTGTAATTTTTTAAAATAAAAAAAATCGATAAAAATCTGTGGTTTTTAGCCTACTCGCTAGTTATTTTTTTTTTGTAAATCTAGGAACTGATAGAGAAATGTGGTTTTTAGATTATTGTTAAAAGACGTTAGCTGCGTCCAAAAAAAGTATCGCCTTTTGTCTTACGTCTCTTTGTAATTTTTAAAATAAAAAAAAACGATAAAAATATGTGGTTTTTAGCCTATTTGCCAATAATTATTATTTTTTGCAAATCCACGAACTAATAAAAAAAATGTGGTTTTTAGATTACTATTAAAAAACGTTAGCTGCGTTCAAAAAATGTATCGCCCTTTGTCTTACGTCTTTTTGTAATTTTTTAAAATAAAAAAAAATCGATAAAAATTTGTGGTTTTTAGCCTACTCGCTAATTATTATTTTTTGCAAATCCAGGAACTGATAGAGAAATGTGGTTTTTAGATTATTATTAAAAGACGTTAGCTGCGTTCAAAAAAAGTATCGCATTTTGTCTTACGTCTTTTTGTAATTTTTTAAAATAAAAAAAAAACCGATAAAAATATGTGGTTTTTAGCATATTCGCCAATTATTATTATTTTTTGCAAATCCAGGAACTGATAAAAAAATGTGGTTTTTAGATTATTATTAAAAAATATTAGCTGCGTTCAGGAAAAGAATCGCCTTTTGCCTTACGTCTTTTTGTAATATTTTAAAATAAAAAAACCGATAAAAATATGTGGCTTTTAATCTATTCGATAATTATTATTATTTTTGCAAATCCAGGAACCGATAAAAAATTGTGGTCTTTAGATTGTTATTAAAAGACGTTAGCTATGTTCAAAAAAAGTATCGCCTTTTGTCTTACGTCTTTTTGTAATATTTTAAAATAAAAAAAACCGATAAAAATATGTGGCTTTTAATCTATTCGCTAATTATTATTTTTTTTGCAAATCCAGGAACCGATAAAAAATTGTGGTCTTTAGATTGTCATTAAAAGACGTTAGTTATGTTCAAAAAAAGTATCGCCTTTTGTCTTACGTCTTTTTGTAATTTTTTAAAATAAAAAAAAACCGATAAAAATATGTGGTTTTTAGCCTATTCGCCAATTATTATTATTTTTTGCAAATCCACGAACTAATAAAAAAATGTGGTTTTTAGATTAATATTAAAAAACGTTAGCTGAGTTCAAAAAATGTATCGCCCTCTGTCTTACGTCTTTTTGTAATTTTCTAAAATAAAAAAAAATCGATAAAAATCTGTGGTTTTTAGCCTACTCGCTAATTATTTTTTTTTTGTAAATCCAGGAACTGATAGAGAAATATGGTTTTTAGATTATTGCTAAAAGACGTTAGCTGCGTCCAAAAAAATTATTATCCTACTCGCTAATTATTATTTTTTGCAAATCCAGGAACTGATAGAGAAATGTGGTTTTTAGATTATTATTAAAAGACATTAGCTGCGTTTAAGAAAAGTATCGCCTTTTGTCTTACGTCTTTTTGTAATTTTTAAAATAAAAAAAAAACGATAAAAATATGTGGTTTTTAGCATATTCGCCAATTATTATTATTTTTTGCAAATCCAGGAACTGATAAAAAAATGTGGTTTTGAGATTATTATTAACAAATATTAGCTGCGTTTATGAAAAGTATCGCCTTTTGCCTTACGTCTTTTTGTAATATTTTAAAATAAAAAAACCGATAAAAATATGTGGCTTTTAATCTATTCGTTAATAATTATTTTTTTTGCAAATCCAGGAACCGATATAAAAATGTGGTTTTTAGATTAATATTAAAAAACTTTCGCTGCGTTTAAAAAATGTATCGCCCTTCGTCTTACGTCTTTTTGTAATATTTTAAAATAAAAAAAAATCGAAAAAAAATATGTGGTTTTGAGCCTACTCGCTAATTATTATTTTTTGCAAATCCAGGAACTGATAGAGAAATGTGGTTTTTAGATTATTATTAAAAGACGTTAGCTGCGTTCAAAAAAAGTATCGCCTTTTGTGTTACGTCGTTTTGTAATATTTTAAAATAAAAAAACCGATAAAAATATGTGGCTTTTAATCTATTCGCTAATTATTATTTTTTTTGCAAATCCAGGTACCGATAAAAAATTGTGGTCTTTAGATTGTTATTAAAAGACGTTAGTTATGTTCAAAAAAAGTATCGCCTTTTGTCTTACGTCTTTTTGTAATTTTTTAAAATAAAAAAAAAACGATAAAAATATGTGGTTTTTAGCCTATTCACTAATTATTATTATTTTTTGAAAATCCAGGAACTGATAGAAAAATGTGGTTTTTAGATTATTATTAAAAGACGTTAGCTGCGTCCAAAAAAATTATCGCCTTTTGTCTTACGTCTTTTTGTAATTTTCAAAATAAATAAAAAACGATAAAAATATGTGGTTTTTAGCCTATTCGCCAACTATTATTATTTTTTGCAAATCTACGAACTAATAAAAAAAATGTGGTTTTTAGATTAATATTAAAAAACGTTAGCTGCGTTTAAAAAATGTATCGCCTTTTGTCTTACGTCTTTTTGTATTTTTTTAAAATAAAAAAACCGATAAAAATATGTGGCTTTTAATCTATTCGCTAATTTTTATTATTTTTGCAAATCCAGGAACCGATGAAAAATTGTGGTCTTTAGATTGTTATTAAAAGACGTTAGCTATGTCTTACGTCTTTTTGTAATTTTTTAAAATAAAAAAACCGATAAAAATATGTGGTTTTTAGCCTATTCACCAATTATTATTATTTTTTGCAAATCCAGGAACTGATAAAAAAATATGGTTTTTAGATTATTACTAAAAATCGTTAGCTGCGTTCAAAAAAAGTATCGCCTTTTGTCTTACGTCTTTTTGTATTTTTTTAAAATAAAAAAACCGATAAAAATATGTGGCTTTTAATCTATTCGCTAATTTTTATTATTTTTGCAAATCCAGGAACCGATGAAAAATTGTGGTCTTTAGATTGTTATTAAAAGACGTTAGCTATGTTCAAAAAAAGTTTCGCCTTTTGTCTTACGTCTTTTTGTAATTTTTTAAAATAAAAAAAAACCGATAAAAATATGTGGTTTTTAGCCTATTCGCCAATTATTATTATTTTTTGCAAATCCACGAACTCATAAAAAAATGTTGTTTTTAGATTAATATTAAAAAACGTTAGCTGCGTTCACAAAATGTATCGCCCTCTGTCTTACGTCTTTTTGTAATTTTCTAAAATAAAAAAAAATCGATAAAAATCTGTGGTTTTTAGCCTACTCGCTAATTATTTTTTTTTTGTAAATCCAGGAACTGATAGAGAAATATGGTTTTTAGATTATTGCTAAAAGACGTTAGCTGCGTCCAAAAAAATTATTATCCTACTCGCTAATTATTATTTTTTGCAAATCCAGGAACTGATAGAGAAATGTGGTTTTTAGATTATTATTAAAAGACATTAGCTGCGTTTAAGAAAAGTATCGCCTTTTGTCTTACGTCTTTTTGTAATTTTTAAAATAAAAAAAAACGATAAAAATATGTGGTTTTTAGCATATTCGCCAATTATTATTATTTTTTGCAAATCCAGGAACTGATAAAAAAATGTGGTTTTGAGATTATTATTAACAAATATTAGCTGCGTTTATGAAAAGTATCGCCTTTTGCCTTACGTCTTTTTGTAATATTTTAAAATAAAAAAACCGATAAAAATATGTGGCTTTTAATCTATTCGCTAATAATTATTTTTTTTGCAAATCCAGGAACCGATATAAAAATGTGGTTTTTAGATTAATATTAAAAAACTTTCGCTGCGTTTAAAAAATGTATCGCCCTTCGTCTTACGTCTTTTTGTAATATTTTAAAATAAAAAAAAATCGAAAAAAAATATGTGGTTTTGAGCCTACTCGCTAATTATTATTTTTTGCAAATCCAGGAACTGATAGAGAAATGTGGTTTTTAGATTATTATTAAAAGACGTTAGCTGCGTTCAAAAAAAGTATCGCCTTTTGTGTTACGTCGTTTTGTAATATTTTAAAATAAAAAAACCGATAAAAATATGTGGCTTTTAATCTATTCGCTAATTATTATTTTTTTTGCAAATCCAGGTACCGATAAAAAATTGTGGTCTTTAGATTGTTATTAAAAGACGTTAGTTATGTTCAAAAAAAGTATCGCCTTTTGTCTTACGTCTTTTTGTAATTTTTTAAAATAAAAAAAAAACGATAAAAATATGTGGTTTTTAGCCTATTCACTAATTATTATTATTTTTTGAAAATCCAGGAACTGATAGAAAAATGTGGTTTTTAGATTATTATTAAAAGACGTTAGCTGCGTCCAAAAAAATTATCGCCTTTTGTCTTACGTCTTTTTGTAATTTTCAAAATAAATAAAAAACGATAAAAATATGTGGTTTTTAGCCTATTCGCCAACTATTATTATTTTTTGCAAATCTACGAACTAATAAAAAAAATGTGGTTTTTAGATTAATATTAAAAAACGTTAGCTGCGTTTAAAAAATGTATCGCTCTTTGTCTTACGTCTTTTTGTAATTTTTTAAAATAAAAAAACCGATAAAAATATGTGGTTTTTAGCCTATTCACCAATTATTATTATTTTTTGCAAATCCAGGAACTGATAAAAAAATATGGTTTTTAGATTATTACTAAAAATCGTTAGCTGCGTTCAAAAAAAGTATCGCCTTTTGTCTTACGTCTTTTTGTATTTTTTTAAAATAAAAAAACCGATAAAAATATGTGGCTTTTAATCTATTCGCTAATTTTTATTATTTTTGCAAATCCAGGAACCGATGAAAAATTGTGGTCTTTAGATTGTTATTAAAAGACGTTAGCTATGTTCAAAAAAAGTTTCGCCTTTTGTCTTACGTCTTTTTGTAATTTTTTAAAATAAAAAAAAACCGATAAAAATATGTGGTTTTTAGCCTATTCGCCAATTATTATTATTTTTTGCAAATCCACGAACTCATAAAAAAATGTTGTTTTTCGATTAATATTAAAAAACGTTAGCTGCGTTCACAAAATGTATCGCCCTCTGTCTTACGTCTTTTTGTAATTTTTTAAAATAAAAAAAATCGATAAAAATCTGTGGTTTTTAGCCTACTCGCTAGTTATTTTTTTTTTGTAAATCTAGGAACTGATAGAGAAATGTGGTTTTTAGATTATTGTTAAAAGACGTTAGCTGCGTCCAAAAAAAGTATCGCCTTTTGTCTTACGTCTCTTTGTAATTTTTAAAATAAAAAAAAACGATAAAAATATGTGGTTTTTAGCCTATTTGCCAATAATTATTATTTTTTGCAAATCCACGAACTAATAAAAAAAATTTGGTTTTTAGATTACTATTAAAAAACGTTAGCTGCGTTCAAAAAATGTATCGCCCTTTGTCTTACGTCTTTTTGTAATTTTTTAAAATAAAAAAAAATCGATAAAAATTTGTGGTTTTTAGCCTACTCGCTAAATTATTATTTTTTGCAAATCCAGGAACTGATAGAGAAATGTGGTTTTTAGATTATTATTAAAAGACGTTAGCTGCGTTCAAAAAAAGTATCGCATTTTGTCTTACGTCTTTTTGTAATTTTTTAAAATAAAAAAAAAACCGATAAAAATATGTGGTTTTTAGCATATTCGCCAATTATTATTATTTTTTGCAAATCCAGGAACTGATAAAAAAATGTGGTTTTTAGATTATTATTAAAAAATATTAGCTGCGTTCAGGAAAAGAATCGCCTTTTGCCTTACGTCTTTTTGTAATATTTTAAAATAAAAAAACCGATAAAAATATGTGGCTTTTAATCTATTCGATAATTATTATTATTTTTGCAAATCCAGGAACCGATAAAAAATTGTGGTCTTTAGATTGTTATTAAAAGACGTTAGCTATGTTCAAAAAAAGTATCGCCTTTTGTCTTACATCTTTTTGTAATATTTTAAAATAAAAAAACCGATAAAAATATGTGGCTTTTAATCTATTCGCTAATTATTATTTTTTTTTGCACATCGAGGAACCGATATAAAAATGTGGTTTTTAGATTAATATTAAAAAACTTTTGCTGCGTTCAAAAAATGTATCGCCCTTTGCCTTACGTCTTTTTGTTATTTTTTAAAAAAAAATCGATAAAGCCTACTCGCTAATTATTATTTTTTGCAAATCCAGGAACTGATAGAGAAATGTGGTTTTTAGATTATTATTAAAAGACGTTAGCTGCGTTCAAAAAAAGTGTGGCCTTTTGTCTTACGTCTTTTTGTAATTTTTCAAAATAAAAAAAAACGATAAAAATATGTGGTTTTTAGCATATTCGCCAATTATTATTATTTTTTGCAAATCCAGGAACTGAATAATTTGGTTTTTAGATTATTATTGAAAAACTTTAGCTGCATTCAAAAAAAGTATCGCCTTTTTTTTAATAAAAAAAGCGATAAAAATATGTGTTTTTTAGCCTATTCGCTAATTATTATTTTTTTCAAATCCACGAACTGATAAAAAAATGTGGATTTTTGATTAATATTAAAAAACGTTAGCTGCGTTCGAAAAAAGTATCGCATTTTGTCTTTCGTCTTTTTGTAGTTTTTTAAAATAAAAAAAAAACGATAAAAATATGTGGTATTTAGCCTACTCGCTAATTATTATTTTTTGCAAATCCAGGAACTGATAGAGAAATGTGGTTTTTAGATTAATATTAAAAGACGTTAGCTGCGTTCAAAAAAAGTATGGCTTTTTGTCTTACGTTTTTTTGTAATTTTTCAAAATAAAGATGAACGATAAAATTATGTAGTTTTTAGGCTATTCGCCAATTATTATTATTTTTTGCAAATCCAGGAACTGACAAAAAAATTTGATTTTTAGCTTATTATTAAATAACGTTAGCTGCGTTCAAAAAAAGTATCGCCTTTTATCTTACGTCTTTTTGTAATTTTTTGACATAAAAAAAATCCGGTAAAACATTGTGGTTTTTACCCTATTCGCTTATTATTATTATTTTTTTGGAAATCCAGGAACTGATAAAAAAAAGTGGTTTTTAGATTATTATTAAAAAAACGTTAGCTGCGTTCAAAAAAATTATCGCCTTTTGTCTTACGTCTTTTTGTAATTTTTCAAAATAAAAAAAAACGATAAAAATATGTGGTTTTTAGCCTATTCGCCAATTATTATTATTTTTTGCAAATCCAGGAACTGATAAAAAATGTGGTTTTTAGATTATTATTAAAAAAAGTTAGGTGCGTTCAAAAAAATTTATCGCTTTTTGTCTTACGTCTTTTTGTAATTTTTTAGAATGAAAAAAAAAACGATAAAAATAAGTAGTATTTAGCCTATTTGCTATTTATTATTATTTTAACTGATAAAAAAATGTTCTGTCTTATGTTTGGAATGTTCCAAGAATATTTACACAATGTACCAATATTCTTGGGATAATGCGTTAAATACATATATGATAAAAAAGATGATTGCACTTGTTACGTATGTCGAGGTGGATGTAACACATGGGTACGCAACTATTTGTTTATATGTAGCGTGCTCGACGTGTGGATAGTTCTCTTGAACTTTAGCATCTTTTATGAGAAGTTCTGCGACTGTGATCTGCCTGGCTGCCAGTTTGGATATTGTAAGTAACTTCTTCTAATTTTAAAAGAGATTCTTGCCTGAATTTGTATTTCATTTGCGTTCCATCCCAAAAGAAAAATCTGTAGTATCAGCAAACCAAAATAAAAAATTGGGTATGTTAAAAACCAACTGGGTTCGACCTAAAATATTTAGAAATTAAATACTAGTTTTCCCGACTACGTCCTAACAACATTTTTGGTCAGAACATGTGTAATATATCACTAACAAAGGCTAGGACTCTTTCCCTAATAGTTTCAATTTTTCCCTGAATCTAAATATAAGCGATAAAAATTTGTTGCCAAATTAGCCAATATTTGACCTAATTTCGGTCCAGCATAGTTAAACTACTTATGAGGGACTTCTAAAAGGTAAAAAGTAGGATTTTTTCCCTCGAAATTTTCCTTAATCCTATAAGGTCAGGATATTGGAGAAAGAACGGTAACACTTTACCTAATTAGGATAGGATTCCTGTTATACTGCCCATTTAGCACATTTCAAAATAACGTCAGGCTGAAAAAAGAAGTTAAAAAAACCTTAAAATCAGTTACTTCAACCGAAAAGAAACTAAAAAACAAAAGATCAAGAGATCTTGGGTGGAAACAACGAAAATTCAAACTTGGATGAGCATCCCACAAGGAACAGACAAAAGACCAAAGCGAAAAGAGAAATGATTAAACGATGCTTCGCCCTGGGTAACCAGCGTGGGCTCATCAGTGGTTTCACTGGTCACCATCTACCATACATCATTAAACACCATCATACTCTTTGATTTCCAACTTTGAATCACTCACAAATAGGCATCGCAGGAAATATTAACACACCAGGACGAATCCGTATCAGGTAACTTGGATAAGTACCAGTGCGGAACGATACCTATTTGTGAGTGATTCAAAGTTGGAAATCAAAGTGTATGATGGTGTTTAATGATGTATGGTAGGGGGTGACCAGTGAAACTACTGATGAGCTCACGCTGGTTACCCAGGGCGAAACATCGTTTAATCATTTCTCTTTTCGCTTTGGTCTTTTGTGTGTTCCTTGTGGGATGCTCATCCAAGTTTGAATTTTCGTTATTTCCACCCAAGATCTCTTGATCTTTTGTTTTTTATTTTCTTTTTGGTTAAAGTAACTGATTTTGAGGTTTTTAAACTTCTTTTTTTATTTTAATTGCCTTAGGAGCATAATCCTAGTGAAAATATTAACACGCCAGGACGAATCCGTATCAGGTAACTTGGATAAGTACCAGTGCGGAACTATGCCTATTTGTGAGTGATTCAAAGTTGGAAATCAAAGTGTATGGTTTAATGATGTATGGTAGAGGGTGACCAGTGAAACCACTGATGAGCCCATGCTGGTTACCGAGGGCGAAACATCGTTTAATCATTTCTCTTTTCGCTTTGGTCTTTTGTGTGTTCCTTGTGGGATGCTCATCCAAGTTTGAATTTTTGTTATTTCCACACAAGATCTCTTGATCTTTTGTTTTTTAACGTCAGGCTGCTTGAGGCAGCTACTCCTTAAGTACGTTTCTCACTATGCATTTTCTTCATACATCTTGAGACGTTGCATGCATTTTGGGTGTTCACACACACCTTGCATTTTCCGCAAAGAAGGTGTATGGCCCCGAGATGCATGCAATAGAACTTGTTCAAATTTTTGTCAAAAGATGTATGCAATTTGAAGAATTTTTTAGTGAATTTTTCTGCAACAACATAAACATTATGTTGGCAAGCCTATCAATTTTATCAGCTGTTAAACTAAGATTAGGTTCTAGTTTTCAAAATTTTAAATATTTGGTGCCTGATTTTTTTCTTTCCGTTGGCTAAAGATGATATTTCTTAATGCACAGTGTGAACGCTTTTGGATTTCAGACATCTAACAAAAGATGCATCGGCAAAATGCACAAGGAAAATGCACAGTGAGATACGGGCTTTAAATGGGTAGCTTTTTAGGTGTGCTTAGATAACTTTCAAAACCGTACTTACTGCAATAATCATCACGCAAAGGGCGGCCGCATTTAAGCAATTAAAAGCAAATTCCAAGAGCATAAGATACTTTAAAGCATCATTAAGTTGATTCACAAATCTAAAAAAAGTAAGAAATTAATTAATTATATGACATGTGGAGAAATGGACGTATACAGATTTTTTCTAACCAACTAAGTAACTAACTAAAACATTGATACGATGTAAATATAAATATTGCACTAAAACCGTGGATAGCTAATTCTCTTTCTACGCTAAAACTATTGAAAAATAATTTGTTTGTCTTTTTAGGCTGTTTTAAAATATTTTATATTGATTGACTTTTCTGTTTTTCTTACTCAATAATTTCCTGATGTTTAGTGGCAAGGCTTCTGATAATTTGAAACATTTCCAATTTGCATTCTACTAAACTTTTTTCTTCATTATTCATTACTTGCATATCCCTTAGCTTTATCTGTAAAACGAGCAACTCCCCTTTAACAAACAGCATTAAGCCTAAAAAAATAAATGGTTCATATATATATACCTAATCTGTATATCTAGAGGGTGTCGAAATAGTGTGTATTGAAAAAGAAGCGCAATGGCTAGTAAATGAGAGCAAAAGAGATATTAAACTTGAGAAACCGATACGCTGTTGCCGATGTATAAATGTTGGAAAACAACCGAATTAATTAAAATGTCCACTTATCCACAAACTTTTACTACCGATTGACGTTGGTTTTTCAATAAAGCTGCGAAACGACCTGCCATAACCAGTTACAATAAAAGTCCCGTCTCTACGAGACAATTTATCGTAGCAGACTCGCGTTCTCACGAAATATCTTTTTGAAATAAAGAACCCCGCACGGAATAGATGGCAGTTTAGTTGATTGCAGAATTTGATGAAATTTTGGTATGTTTTAGATTTCGACCCACTGATCACACTTTAAATGGACCATTATCAAATCGTATTATTAGTTTCAAAGATAAAAGGAGATTTCTAAAGTAGTTACTAACAAGTGAAAAAATCGTCATGTTTTAATAATAATATTTCTGTGAGTTTTATAACAACATTCAGTTGAGTTTTGGGATCAGTATGAATGCACCGGGGTCATCACAAAAATACTTTAAGTATATTTGTTATGTGCATATTAAGTGATTAAGGTTATCAAGAACATTCTGTTCGTAATTTTAGTTACAGGGGAAGTACCGAAAGTATACACTACATTTTACAGATTAACATTTGTTTTAAAAACTAGGGTCATGGTTTACCAGATCACAGTAACTATAAGCTATATATTTACCTATTTACCGGAGTCATTGCTCTAAAATAATACCTATTTTTTAGCATTTTGATATTGATTACATTATTAGGTACATTTTTTAAAAAAATACTAGAGCAAATGATTGAGGCTATAAATATCAGTCACCAACCGGCTCCTTTATTATTTTTATTTTAAAGACGTCTCAAGAAAAGCAAGTAACAAGTTTAATTAAAATAGGGCTTACTTACCTTCCACGCCAAATATTAATCTGTAAAATGTAGTTTAGTACTTTTGGTGCTTCCCCTGTAACTAAAATTACTAACAGCATGTTCTTCATAAACAGCCTGATGGTTGGTTTTAATCAGCTCTAAAGTGAATACTTTTCACTTGCTAGTAACTACTTTAGAAAACCCCTTGTATCGTTCAAACTAATCATACGATTTGATTATGGTCCATTTAAACTGTGATCAACATGCCAAAATTTCATTAAATTCTGCAATCAACCAAAATGCCATGTATTCCGTGCGGGGTTCTTTAAAAGAAAATGATACTTATTTAAAAAAATAAAAAAAAATGAAAAGAAAGTAGCGCAGTCTTTCAATCTGCAAACCTCTACTCTTTCTAGTTAGAACACTTTTTGTAACGGTGTTCACATCTTGTTTATTATACCATATAACTCTAAGATACTATAACGCCCTCTCCTTTACATTTTCCTAAAAAAGGCCTACCGATGGTAACTTTTACAATCAAGTTGGCCAGGGAAAAAATGTAGAGTCAAAGAAAGGTCGCGCGGGAACGGTCACCTCCCTGATATCGACCAATAACACGCTTTAAAGCTGTCACGAGTTATCCGAAACCTATCCGATCACGGCCGAACTTCACCCGATTGCCGTGTATCGAAGGAACGTTCCTACATTCCCTCGAATTCCCTCGAAATTCAAGAATCGGCACACTGGGCATGAGCAGACATGCGCAGTAGACTTTTCGCCTTTGACTTTGCCCAGAGCCAACTCTGACTTGACATTTTGCGATCATTGGGCAATTATAGCATCTCAAAGTTTTTTGGGAGAGAACTATAAAATACCTTGGGAAAATTAATTCCGCACGCGTCAGGCATGAAAAAAAAACAAAAAAAAATAATTCAAAAAAATATTTAAAGAAAGTCGGTCTTCGGCGGTCGTAACAATTATAAGTTTATAGTCCTGTCTGGAACATTGCAGCATTAAAATTGATGCAAAACCCAGTTAAAATCTGTCGTTCTTTTTCTGAGTAAATGGAGTGAAAATAACTACTAATAAACTTTTTGTGTGCTTATTTATAATTTCCTTAGATGAACTACTTAAAGATACCTGATGCTTAGGGAAACTTTGGTTATATTACTATCTGAGAAATCTTGGGACCTAATTTTCGAAGCCGTGAGAGAAATCGATCACTCAACAGCCAAAGCACATCAAATGCATGCTCACAGTTCAAGAATGACCGCGGTAAGAAACTGTTGTTGTGTCTGTTGGGAAACCGGTGTTAGAAAGCTCCAAAAATTAGATAGGGGCAGTTGCGGGGTACAGGCGGAAGTAATTGTGGCACATGTTTTCGCGCGCGTAATCAAAGATTGATCCAAGATGGACGTCTACTGGATGTCTCAGGCATACAGCGTTTATGACCGCGATCAAAATAACGTATTGTCTTATTATTTTCCGTAAATTTTGTTTATAAAATAGTTAAAGAAGGTTATTGGGGCAATGCAGATTACAAAAATATATGAAATTATTTATTTTTTATATAAATTAGTTTAATTGATATGTAAAAGGCCTACTTCATTTAAGGGGATTGTGTCCTTTCCCAAAAAGAGTGTGAATGCCCTAGCTGGAACGAGGGTCTGGTCTTTTAGGCTCCTTTTCGCGACTGCGTCACACCCTACATATCTCCGTCGCTTTCCCTCCCTAACGTTTAGAACGAATGATACGGAGTTTATTTCTACCCATTGTTTGGGTTTTGTCGGGTGTTGGCAAATTTTGTGGTTATTATTTGCCAAGGAGTTTTCTTTGGACCAGGTATCTTTTCTTTTTTTAATCTAAGGTAGGTTCTAAGCACAGTGTATGATAAACTTTCTTTAATAATGCCAGTGATCTACAACTTTTTTTAAATTAATTTTTAGTGTTAAGGGTGAATTTCCAACCCTAATAAATATGACGTCCCGGGAACGTCCTTTTTAGGTCCCCAAAGGTCGCGAACGTCCCAGACCTAAAAAGTACGCTCCTGGAATTTTACAAGCAGAAGGTCTAAAAACAGTTCTAAATAAACGTTCAGGGGACGTCCTTTTTAGATCCCCATAGGTCGCGAAAGTCACAGCCCTAAAAAGTACGTCCCTGGAACGTTCTAAGGAAAAGGTCTAAAAACAGATCCAAATAAACGTTCAGAGGACGTCCTTTTTAGATCCCCGTAGGTCGCGAACGTCACAGACCTAAAAAGTAGGTCCCTGGAACGTTCCAAGAAAAAAGTCTAAAAACAGTTCCAATTTAACGTTCAGGGTACGTCCTTTTTAGTTCCCCGTAGGTTCCGAAAGTCACAGCCCCAAAAAGTACGCCCCTAGAACGTTTCAAGAAAAAGGTCTAAAAACAGTTCCAATGGAGCGTTTGGGGGTCGTTCTAAACAGAGACGCATGTACTGCAGTTTTAATTATCTACTCATTTAGCAACTAGATGGCGTTTGGTAAAATATTCTCTATCTTTTCGACATTCGTTTTATATAATAAGAAATACTTGTATTTTATTGCATAAGGACTCCAAAATGAGTGTATATAAAGAACGGCCAAGGGTTGTCCAAGTAAAGGTTCCCGGAACATCCAAAGGAACGACCACAAGACGTTACAGTTGATAACATTTATCATTTCGAGAACGTTGCGGGAACGTTTTTCGACGTCTTTGGACTTTCCCGGAATATATGCGCCGCAATCTAAAAGAACGGCCAAAGGTTGAAGGTTGTCCAAGTAAACGTTCCAGGAACGTCCCCGAGACATTACAATTGGTAATATTGATCGTTCCTGGAACGCTCCCGGAACATTTGACGACGTCTGTGGACGTTCCCGGAGTGTATGCCCAGAATATATCGTGGACATTCAAATACGAACGACCAAGGATCGTCCAACTAAACGTTCCAGAAACGTGTAAAGGTACGCTCCTGAGACGTTACAATTGACGGCATTGTTCGTTCAGGGAACGTTCCCTGAATGTTTCACGACGTCTACGGACGTTCTTGGAACATTGGTCGCGGCGGAATGTTTCAAGGACTTTTTAAAACGTCTGGTGTTATTAGGGAATTACTTAATCTAAAAAACTGCTTTATCAAATTTGTATCGAATTTTGTACGGTGAAAGTTTAAAGTATTATCCGGGAGCCATTTCACGGATTTTGCATAATTTTAGGTTTTTTTCATAATTTTACGTATCCCAAAAATGTTTAATTCAGGGTAAAAATTATCTATAATTTAAAAAATGTAAAAACAAGATATATATATTTATATATATTTGAAAAACCACGCGAATGATCTGTGGGGGATACCAGAAGCCTCCGCTGTGCAAAATTTTGTTAATTTTTGATGTGCGGTTTATCTGTTTAAGTAATGCCCGTGTGCACCACTTCCCCTTACTTCTTCCACTTGTTCAAGTGCCGCTTGAACTGAGGGTGGCCCTTGACATTTACTTGGTTTGCAAAAGTTCCGAATATGTTTCGCTTGGAAAAAGTAAGGAAATGATTGGCAACGTGACAGTTATCTGCATTTTGTTGTGTTTTTTTGTGTGGTGATCATGATTGTTACCTGTCAGGTTTTAAAAAAACAAATTTTATTGATGATTTATGATTGTATGGAGGAAAAGGCAAATAAAACTATTTATTTAATATATGTTTTCATATCGTAACCAATACGTCTTCTTTTTCTTTCATAGAGCATGTTCTCTATTCCGACCGAGAGCGTGACATATGAAGAATCAATAGACACTTAAAGTAAATATTACAACGCATCGGTATCCGTATACCTAACGCGTTCAAAACAAAGTCAAAATATGCCTGCTTCTTTGACGGGTGTGACGACAGAATCTCGTTGCGTACGGAAGGATGTACGTATCGTTACGGACCCACGGACATACGCAACGATTTCAATCAGCAGTTCTGTCATCGCACCCTTCAAAAAAGCGGGCATCGTTCGAAACATCGCATAAACAAGTCAAAAATATGTATTTTGGCTTTATTTCGAACGCGTTACGTATACCGATACTGATGCGTTACAATATTTACTTTAAGTAACTAATTATTACACCATCAGACCAACCCAACCCATTTTTCAGTTTCTTTGCAACGAATTTCCGAAAAAAAAAGGTGAATTAATTTACATGACTTTTTTTGTAAAGGGTATGTTCATCTCATTCTTTGAAAAATCGTTCTTGGTAGGTATTCCATTAATTACAAAGTCTAATTTTCATCTTCTTCATCATCCCAAAGAAGTTCCATTTTAAGCACAGACCACTATTATAATCACAGAAAGATTTTAAGGCAACTGAACAGTTTTATAATCTGATTATATTAATGGCTTTTATTTAAAAACATAATTAAAAAAATACCGCACATAACCTCAAAATGCGCTTGAGCCGAAGTAATTCTACGGCTTATCTTAACTGCAGCTTAAGGGCCACTTACATGATATCCCACACCATTGCACACCAAAACTAAAGCTTAAGCTCGGCTTACATGTCAACTCACCCTTAAGTTTTTGCAATAACTGAAATATTTAAACTCTTAATTATTTTCCCACCAGCTGTCACGACGACACTTACCTTTTACAGTAAAACGTACAGTACCTACCTGTAATTAAAGCTTGAGCCACAGTATTTGTCGAACATGCCACATAAATGGAATAAACATTAATGGTCTGCGCAAGAACTGGATGGTTGTTCTTGTCAAACGGTAGCCAAGAGTTATAGAGCCTGTTAAATATATCAAAATTAAGGAGTGAGCAAAATATCTGTAGTAGTAGTAGTAGTAGTAGTAGTAGTAGTAGTAGATGGGCGGCCGTAGGCGTGGCAATTAGGCCGTATAATGCACCCATTTTGCCATATACCCCGTGCACCCCCGCCTGATGCACGTGCCCCTTAGGATGCAAGTTTTCTTTCTCTAAGAGGACTTAGTTTTGCCTGATACATCTTTGTCGAGGGCAGGGATCTTAGCAAGTATACACAGGGGACCGCCGGCTTTACACTCCCTTCGGAGGGTGGTACTGCTACATGTTAGACTTGCATCTATCTAACATCGGTACCGTCCCAGCAGAACTTGGTTGACGGTAGACTTTTGTCCCCAGCAGCCCGCCGTCATATAGGTTGACCCGAAAATCGATGTCCCGGTTTCGCTGGTCGAGGTCGCCGTCGGAGTCTTTAGATGCATCTCTTTGGAGTGGTCCTGCGAAGGTGGTACGCCTCTTCCAAGTCACCCTCTGTCCACTCCCGCTACCAAATCTGTCGGAGTCCAGTCGCGTCCCAGGGAGTCCCGATCTCGGAGAAGTCCAGGTCGTCCTTTTTTGGGTCACCGGCTAGTCTCCTCTAATCAGTTTGGTGGGGTCCTCGCCCGTCCACCTTGGAGTCCTGCAAAGTTTTCAGTGCAGTGTCAACCGTGCCGCCTACTTCTACCTCGTTTGTTGTTACTCTATGGACAACGTCAACTGCGGAGCTGCTGAGAAGTGGGGCCGCCCGTCGTCGTCTCGAGTCGCATTCGGTGTTGTGTAAAGCAATGTGTACTTGCCGAGATCCGATCCTGCGATCTCTGTCTGCCAAAAAAAAAATGTATATCTGTAACGCAGACTGTCTTATATCGGCTAAAATTGTATAAAGATTTATTAAGATCATAGATTCTCCCCAGATATTTACGAAACAAAAATACAACTGGCAACATTTTTTTTTCGTAACTTTGGCAGGGTGCCCAGGGAAAAATCAAACATCAGAATGAGCTGAAACTTTGCCAGGTTATTTATTTATCATTTCTTAACAAAAATATCTGAAGGATTTTTCAAAATTTTAAATTTTTTTTTTTTTGGTAAAAATGTCCTTTTGGTAACATCTTTCTATCAGGTTTCAAACCCAATTTTTTTTTAAATTGGAGATACCGGGTGGGCCATAAAAAACCGGACAAAATGTTTGACGTTATAACTTTCGAACCATACCACCGATTTTAATGCAACAAACTGCTCTTTGCAGGGAATTGAGCAAGACTTTGAGTGAAAATAAACAATAAGGAACAAACTTTACCCTTCAAAGAGCCACGTTTATTCTTATGTTACGGAAGAGTTTTGGATTTTTTAATGAATTCGTAAAAAATATCTATTTCTGCCACGCAGATCGAGGTGTGAATCATTAAAATCGGTTAAGTGGTTCCCAAAAAAAAATTTCCAATTAGTGTTTTATGGAGTAAAGAACAGTCGATTTTCGCCATGAGGTTTTTTATTTTATCAAAATCGGTTTAGTAATAATAAATTTGATGAAATAAAAAGCCTCATGGCCAAAATCGATTGTTCTTTACCTACTGCTATTGAATTTTGCCGCCATCTTGAAATCCAAGATGGCGGACAGAATCAAATTTGACCCTTTAAAGGGGTTCCTTTATTCATATTTTCTGAAAACTTTTAAATTTTTTTTTATTCGTAGAAAAGTTTTGCTTTCGCCACGCACAATGAGGTATAAATAATTAAACCGGTTTAGTGGTTCTTAAAAAAATTAGTTTTGTTACCATCACTGTTTTCTAGATTATATGTACGTATAACTAGACAAAAATCATTAAGAGCGGTTTAGTGGTTATGAAAAAATTAATTAAATTTAAAAAAGGGTAAAAAATTACTCGCAACAAAAAAAACAGCGGATTTTTTAGATGGTGGTAAATTTCAATGGCGATCTTTAAAGAGAAATCGTTTCTTACCACGATGTTTTTTTTTATCAAAATCAGTTCAGTAATAATGAGTTTATGAGGAAACAATGGTTAAAACGAAAATTAATTTTTTGAGAACCACTAAACCGATTTTAATGATTCGTACCTAGCTATGCGCTAGAAACCTAAGAATAAACGAGCTTCTTTGAAGAGATAAATTTAATTATGTTCGCCATCTTGGGTTTCGAAATGGCGACAAATTTCGATAGTGATCTTTTAAGAGTTTTCGATCTTTACCATGTTGCTTTTTATTTTATTGAAATCGGTTGAATATCAATTTGAGAAGGCAATCGTATAATCTGGAAAACAGTGCTGGAAACAATAATTAATTTTTGGAGAACCACCAAACCGATTTTGATGACTTATACCTCGTTGTGCGTGGCGAAAGCAGAAATTTTGTACACATTAAAAGAAATATTTAAAATTTTACAGAACATATGAGTAAACCAGCCTCTTTGGAGGATCAAGTTTAATTGTATCCGACATCGTGGATTTCAAGACGGCGGCAAATATCAATAGCAGTGGTTAAAGAACAGTCGATTTTCGCCATGAAACTTTTTATTTTATCAAAATCGGTTTAGTAATAATGAATTTATGAGAAAATGAATGCAGACAGAATTGAAACGGCAATCGCATAGTCCGTAACACTGATTGAAATTTTTCTATTTTTTTGGGAACTACTTAACCGATTTTAATGATCCGTGCCTCGTTTTGCGTGGCAGAAATAGAGATTTTTTAGGAATTCATAGAAAAGTCAAACAATTATCCGCAACATAAGAATAAACTTGGCTCTTTGAAGAGTAAAGTTTGTTTCTTTCCACCATCTTAGATTTTAAGATGGCGGACAAAACAATATTTTTACTCAAAGTCTTGCTTAATTCCCTGCAAAGAGCAGTTTGCATTAAAATCGGTGGTATGGTTCGAAAGTTATCACGGAAAACAATTTGTCCGGTTTTTTATGGCCCACCCGATATATTAATAATTTCCTCCGGATTACATTATTCCTTTTTATATTTCCCTGCCTGAACGAAAAAAAATTAGGTAAACTAAATTTACCGACAAACACTGCAAACTTATTATAAAATCTACAATTGTACTTTTTTTTTCAAACGACCGGAAAATAGCCACTCTCCGTACGATTTTTCATACGGAAAGTTCTACATTACAAGGCATGTTCTTTCGAAATATTTCCACTCTCCAGAAAGGACCTTTTTGTTCAATTTTCCGGTCCCTTGATCCTTTTCCGGTCCCATTTTTGGCCAAGTTGGCTATGACTTCTTGTTGACGGCTTTTAGCTTGTTTTTTTGGGCAGTTTGACACTTCTAAAAAAGCTGTTTTAAATTTGTTTCAAAAGTTTTGTTTACAAAAATGGACTCAGATCTAGAAAATGAGTTGAATCTGGAGAAAATAATAAAAGCTGCTTCAAGAGTCACATACACCGAAAAATCGACCAGACATTTTTAATTCTCAAAGTACGAGTATACTATAAATATAGGTAAATAAAGAACAAACCTAGAAATCTGCCTTTTATGAGCTCTTTTATCATTATTTGGCTTGATAAGTTGGCCATAACTGGTCCTCAGTCATCACTGATTCAGCTGTGTGAAGCTAATAGGCACTACACTATAATTTTTCTAATGTTTTATACAATTTTGCACAAGTTAAAAATACAAAAATCATTTCTAACCACAAAACTTTACTTGCTTTTCTTAGTTTTCATCTTAAAAACTACCGGCCTTAGCGGCAATGGCTATCTAGCCAACAAGAAGCAGAAAATATCAGGGGACTGTTCATAAATTACGCAACACGGCTAGGCGTCGACGAAAGTGATAGATACTAAAATGTTTTTTCTGATCGTTTGAAAAAAAAAAGTACGTACGATACACGACCGGAAAGTGTCTTTACAGGTCCCCGCATGTTTACAGGACTCGCCTACGGCTCGCCCTGTAAATTTCCTGCGTCGACCTGTAAAGACCAATTTTCCGGTCTAGTGACGTAAATACCTATTACAGAGTATTTTTTGAATCCCTACTAGAATATATATAAATTTTACCAAGGTTTTTCCAGCGAGGCATTATTTTCTCTGTTATAAACTTCTATACTATTTCTCGTGATATAGTTTACAATAGTCATAGCTATAGCAGCTCCTAGGGTTAAAAACGCTAAGGATAAAATCATAACTTCTAGAGTCGTAATCTGTTTGTTGTAATTTTTTATTATCTCCTTATTTTCTGAAGACAGTATAATTTCTTCCTCTGAGTTTTGCTAAAATTTAAGAAAATGCTAGTTTTTTATTTAGTTCCAACTATGAATAAGAATTCGGTGAATTTAAAAACTTGTAAGCTTGACCTCCAGATTGTCTTTTGGAACAATAAATGTTATACCCGATTCTACATGAGGTTCCTACTCACTAAGAGTAATAATTTCTTATTCTCTATTTAAGCTTAAATCAAGTAAAATTATGTCTTTGATACGAGCTTTTAAGCCAACGAATTATTTAATCACCTTATCACATTTTAATATTTAAATTTCCTGCTGTGTTTCGCTAACTAAGTTAGCGCCTTCAGGTGTAAACTAAAACTCTAATAAACTTTAGAGATAGGAAAAGGCAAATTACCCATTTGGCGAATCTGTACGAACAAAAACTATTTATATATTCACAATTTTACACAATTACGGTGGCAACTCGTGGCTTTGATAGTAGGTGAAGCGCACACGAAAAAAATAATAAACGGGACTTCCCCAGCAAACACAAATCGTCGGCATTGAATCTGGCCAATGTCGACAACGTCGGCAGTGTGTCGGCATCGGCGACTACACGCTGGCCCGATGTTGAGCACATTGCGATTTTCAGTTTTCGGCCAATAATCGGCAACTGACAGTCGACTTTATGCCGACACTACTTTAGGACTGACGATGGTTCGATTGGAACTTTATTTAATCGGTCGAAAATCGGCAACTGACGATGGCCCGATTTACTGAAGTCGACTTTATGCCGACGCCCACTTTATCTGCTTTAGGGCCGACGACGGTCCGATTGGAACTTTGTTTAATCGGTCGAAAATCGGCACCTGATGATGGCCCGATTCGCTATAGTCGATTTTATGCCGACGGCCAATTTATCTGCTTTAGGGCCGACGACGGTCCGATTGGAATTTTGTTTAATCGGTCGAAAATCGGCACTTGACGATGGCCCGATTCGCTATAGTCGATTTTATGCCGACGTCCACTTTATCTGCTTTAGGGCCGTCGACGGTCCGATTGGAATTTTGTTTAATCGGTCGAAAATCGGCACCTGACGATGGCCCGATTCGCTATAGTTGATTTTATGCCGACGGCCAATTTATCTGCTTTAGGGCCGACGACGGTCCGATTGGAATTTTGTTTAATCGGTCGAAAATCGGCACTTGACGATGGCCCGATTCGCTATAGTCGATTTTATGCCGACGGCCACTTTATCTGCTTTAGAGCCGATGACGGTCCGTTTGGAATTTTGTTTAATCGGTCGAAAATCGGCACCTGACGATGGCCCGATTCGCTATAGTCGATTTTATGCCGACGGCCACTTTATCTGCTTTAGGGCCGACGACGGTCCGATTGGAACTTTGTTTAATCGGTCGAAAATCGGCACCTGACGATGGCCCGATTCGCTATAGTCGATTTTATGCCGACGGCCAATTTATCTGCTTTAGGGCCGACGACGGTCCGAATGGAACTTTGTTTAATCGGTCGAAAATCGGCACCTGACGATGGCCCGATCCGCTATAGTCGATTTTATACCGACGGCCACTTTATCTGCTTTAGGGCCGACGACAGTCCGATTGGAACTTTGTTTAATCGGTCGAAAATCGGCACCTGTCGATGGCCCGATTCGCTATAGTCGATTTTATGGCGACGGCCACCTTATCTGCTTTAGGGCCGACGACGGTCGGATTGGAACTTTGTTTCATCGGACGAGAATCGGCAACTGACGATGGCCCGATTTACTATAGCCGACATTATGCCAACGTAAACCTTATCTGCTTTAGGGCCGACGATGGTTCGATTGGAACTCTGTTTAATTGGTTGAGAATCGGCAAGTGATGATGGTCCGGTTTACTATAGTTGACTTTACAGTGCCCCCCGCGAAAAAAATATTTACAAATTTAAATTCAAACGACCGAAAAAACCCTAAATCGACGTATCACATGCCTATCGTTTGTTCAGATATTTTTTGCTCAATTTTGACAGGTTTGACATCTTGAGTTTCTAGATACCTGATGGATAGTCTTTCGACGGTTTTTTATTGCCTAATATGTGCCCAAGTACTGTACAAAATCTCCGACATAATTCCAGCAGTAAAATATTCTGGTGAGGTTTGTCGCTAACTCCATGCACTAGATGGGATATGTGTACCTAGAGCATTAAAAGAGAAATCTAGAGCGCAGACGCAGCTAGACGCAAAAAAATTTAAATGATCCTTTAAGCAGACATCATGACCGAAATCATAATATAAGTATCATGGTTTAACTTTGTTTAACTTTTTTTGTTGATCAACAGGAACTCCGAAAAAACTTTTTTCTCGACATTTTTGGTACATATGCGATTTCCCCAAGATTTAAAAAGGCGCTCTCCGCGCTTTCCAAAAATTCGCGTTTAAACTTAGAATATTAAGAGCAATTTTTAAAAAATTCCTAGCTAACAAGAACTGTCAAGTTTAATTAACGAAATATCAAGGCTTACTTGGTTATAAGTCTCAATTTTGCCAGGATTTTCCGAAGCAGTCATTTAGTTATATAAAATTTATAACTAAATATTTTTATTGTCACATTGGCCAAAATAATTGGCATATATACCAAAGTGCGTCGGCCAGCTCTGAGAGGCCGATGTGGCGCCTTATTATCCATCCATTATCGGACCTTTGTGGTTTGCCATTGTCGGGCCGCTTTAAGCTACCACCGACAGACCTTCGTCAATCGCCGACGTTGGACCGCTTTAGGAAACCAATGTCGGACTTGAATTACCAGCTTACCTGCGTTAGATCGACCAAATTTAGCAGCTTTATATAAACCATGTCGGACCTTAATCGTACGGCGACGGTATGCCGATTTCAGCAAAAAGTAAAATTTACCATTGATCCGACGGCGAGTTACAGTCTAACGTTGCGTCGGCAAACATACATTGGGCCTGCTGGTCCGATGTCGTAATTCGACGTCATGCCGATGACGGCAAATTCTGCAATCGACATCGGGCCGACGAAGGCCCGAGAGAACCATGTTTGCTGGGTCAACAACAATAACGAAAGTAATCCTCCGAACAAAAACTCTGACTTTTGACTCTCTTGTTTTTCTATTTCAAGAGAAGTCTTACAGTTAGGTCCTTCGGTATGTAAAAGGTATTTTTTGTCATCGTTTTTCCATCTGAAAAATGGAGTTTCCAACAAAATACACACCGGATCATATAACGGAAACATTATAATCTTTCAAGGCATCCATAAACGCAATGCATGTAGATCACAGATTAGATAAATAACATAAAAAAAGATAGGTCCCTTGTTTTCTGTCGGTTTTTAGTGGTGACTATTTACACGTGGCGCTGCTTGCTGCATTTGACTAGGGCATATACAGGGTTCCTAAGCAATCCTTAGGGGGCCAAGCAGCCGTGTATAAGACGCAGACAAACGGAACGCACATTAGGCAGAAAAGGATGGGCATGTGGCGATGTTGTAACTACATCTTACACGTAGTAAATCCATTCCAGGTTGTTGTTTTCTAATGTTTTCCATTTTCATATTTTTAGGACTGGAATAAAAATTGTTTATGCTCGACTTTAATACCAAACTGATGAAAGATATCGTAAAAAAAAATATTTTTCGGCTTTTTATTTTGTAACCATTGTCCTTACGCACTGTTTACAGGCTGGGGACTGAGATACATGCAAATGCCTAACCTAAAGCGTTCATACACGGCCGGAGAAATCGACTGAGATATTTCCGTAGAAACTTTATCAAGCAAATAGGACGGGTTGACGCCCTCGAACGTCCAACCCGGGTTTTGCACTTTGATTCGAAATCAAAAAGGAGGAACAGTCAGATGTGGGGCCGTGCACAAATTACGTAACGGTGATTTTACCAATTTTTGACAACCTCCCTATGCAATGTTTTGTAACGGTTTGGCACGCCACTCCCCTAATATTATGTAACGATTTCAGGACAACTACCCCCCCCAAAAAAAAAAACTTTTCACTTATTTTCATTCTAAATTTTCTTAGTTTCACACAAATGCAAACGCTGTCGAAAACCTCCCTCCCCCCTACGTAACGTTTTGTAACCCTCCCCCTATGACCATCACGTAATTTGTGCACGGCCCCTGTAGTCCCAGTGGAAGAGGGCGAGAAAATTGATATTTTTTTTTTTTAATTATACTCTTTAGACCTATTTTTTTGCGTTCCCGATATTACGTAATTTTTGAAAAAAAATTGTAGGCGGCGCCATTTTTATTTCGTGCTTTGTTTTTCTAACATTTTTGTGTTCGGCTAATTTAATTGAAAAATTTTTGCCTGCGGCGCCCTTTATCTTCTCACTCTAAACCAAAATCGCCCGTTTTAGGAAAACTGATCCCGTCTCTGTTTCTAAATTTTATCGAACAAAAGTAGAGTATGACCATGGGGGAAATAATTTTTTTCTACGGTATGACGAAAATTTCGAGAAAGTTGAAGAAAAAAATAAAAAAAGTGGCAGAGCTCAAGTTTTTCGTAAAAAAAACGTTTTTTGTAAAGAAACAAAGCAAAATAAATCTTTTTACCCCTTTTTGGGTGTTACAAATATTGGCAGCCCCTTGTTTTTCGCTTTTACCCTCCCGCTAGTTTTGAAGAATTGGTTCGCTACATGTTTCGAGATCATGTCATAAAACACCTCGAAAATATCAAATGTAGTGTAGGGCCAGCTTTATTTAAAATCAATAATATCGCAAGCAAAAAGCTCTGCAGAAAAAACAGCGCCGTTTATTGATTTCTTTGGCTGCTAGTGCTAGCTGCATGGTTTGGCCATTTCCGGATAGATGTCACCAGTAGAACAGAATGGAAAGAAATTTAATTAAAGGCGAAGATATTTCCTTCTAATGTTAACAACCTCACGAGTTTATCGCTCAGTATCGTAAATAATGGACCCTGCCGCCTCCTTTAAGCAAGAAAAAGCTGTGGTTTGGATCTGAAAACATCTAATCTTTAATTAGATTAGATGTGTGGCCGCCATCTAGCGGAATTTGCAGACATCTTGTCAACGGTTATTATTGCAACTATGATTTATGCTCACAATGAAAGAGTGGCGACAATTTGTTCTCATGAAAGCAGTCTGGAGATAATAACAAACTGGCACCATTGCTCAATATACCTGTTTCTTTTGTGCGCGCAGAACTTTCTATGCCATTTCTGTTTAATTTATTGAAATCCTATCCCTAAGGAAAATCTTAGGAACCCTGTATTACATTATATTACATCATATATGTGAAAATGGTGGGGGTTAACCTACCTCCTCTAAAATTTCCCACCTTTGGATTAGTGTGCTGAGCCCTTATCCACAATTTTGAGGTAAAGGATTGTCCATTTCGTATTCAGGACGAGAAAATGCACATATTATCAAAAAATGGCGAGGGTTACCTATCCATCATAATTTAGACCTTGAACTCTTGCTCTATTTATATATACACTCCGCCACACATAAAACGCATACGCCGATTTTATATGCAATATATCCTTTACGATTTAGCAACCTTTTCTGTCACAAAGTGTCAAAGTCCACTCATTGTCATGTTTTGTTGTCACAGTCTTGTCCAACTTAAGAATGTCACGACAGCTATCGGAATTCCATAACTAAATTTTATCAAAATTAGATGGAGGTTGGTCTGTTCGTCGGGTCGCCGATCATTATGAATGAGACAAGTCCACTATAGTACGACTAAAAAGAAAATACGAAGAAGAAGGAACTGCTAGACAAAAGGAAGGAACTGGCTTGACCAAAGTCAGCACACCCCAACAGGATCAGCAAGTCACTAATTTCCTGGAAGATCATCCATTTTTCAACGTGTGGAGCTGGATTTTGGGCAAGAGGGATGGTGCGCTTTTCAGGATTCAAGGAAGATTTATGTGAACATGATACAAAACCTTATGCTTTCGGATATATCCGCTTAATATCCCGACGGTTTTGGGGGGGGTTTTGGGGCAGGGAGGATACTATTGAACTTTTGCGATGCCAATCCCATCGAGAACGTATGGGGGCTCATTGCAAAGTTATCAAAATTTAATATTCTTCCACAGAATGCTGACCATTCTAACTATAGTATCCCCTATAGTTAGAGTTTATGAAGAGATCGTTGAAGAAAATCCAAATTTATTTGAAAATTTAGTAGATTAAATGCCAAGCCATTCAGAAAAAATTATGCAAGCAAATGCTGCAATGACCAGATACTGAAGTTAATATTTTTGATTTTTGTTTATCGTTAGGTATTTATTTCTATTTGTTTTTTAATATTTTGTTGTTTATAAAACGGATCCTGTTGATGTGAATTGCCCTTGCTTATCCCAAAGTCTTTCAGTTCTTTCTTCTTCGTATTTTCCTTTTAGTCACTGTAGTGGACTTATTTCGTCCATTGTGACCGGATATTGGACGAAGCGACCAACCTTATTCTAGTTTTGCCTAAATTGAATTGAATTGCATTTTTTTATAATCAAAGTTTTTATCTGAAAGGTGTTAACCTACAAAAGTCGGTAACAATAGGCAAGCAAAATTTTTAAAATATAGACATATCCCTAACTTCTACTGTATGCGTTTTGTGTGTCGAGAATTGTATCATACTTCAACGAATTATTTGCCTAGTTTTAGTAGTTCCTTTCTTATATATTTTTCTAATACTTGCAGTCAACTTAATACGCTTTAAAAGTTTTTATTTTTGCATAAATATCTGTAATAAAAATTGTATTTGTTTATCATTTCCTTTCTGCTGGCCCTGTATATCATATGCATTTATTGGTTTTTTTAGTAAAAAGGCCCATCATTAAATAATGAAAAAAAAAACAAAAAAACAGCACCTTATAGTTTTAGATTTGCATTCAGATTTATTGCATATAGTATGCACAACAAGTTTTTCCTTCTAAATAACAAAATAATCACGCTCCCAAAAATGCCTGGCAAACATCAATACAAAATAAAATAGCTTTCAAAACAGGAAAAATAACAACTACATAACCTAACTTCTGATCTATGAACACGAACCAACTCCAACCTATCCGAAAGAGCAACGCATGCAGTCCCAAAATAAATTATATTTACTTATACATAAAAAGTTATAATAAAAGATCCAATCAAAAAATAGGTCTTGCATCAATCATTTAAACAAAAAAAAAAGAAAAATCCGAAAAGTTAATTTAATTCGTCAAACCTTCATATAATTTTTAAATGGCGGAAAAAAATCAGCTGCTATCTTTGTGTCGTCATAGCGTCGAAGAGTAAGGTAAAATTACTAGACCGTATCTAATTCTAGCGGCAAAAGTAGCAATAATTGAGCGACGTTGTTGCTCTGAGTAAACAGTGATACCATGTTGATGGTCAAACAACGTTTAATTGTTTTTCACTTTGGTCCTTTGAAGGTTCCTTGTGAAGAAAACTTACCTCGAGAACCAAAACAAATATAATAAGTTGAAATTCGGGTTTGATGCCAACAAAAATATATATTTTTTTAAATTAGTTATTGTGTCAGTGGGCATTCTTCTTATTCAGATTGCATTGAATTGCTATTTCAAAGTGACTTCGGAAAACTAGTTTGCTACTAGCGATGCACCAAAATATCAAGTGTCAATTTTTTTAAAAATATTTTATCAGTCAGTCAGTTTTATGACAACAGACAGATATTTTGAAAAAATCTAATAAAGTTTTTGAAATAATAATTTCTTTGAAAACGCCAGTAGAGTTTCTGCCGAAACGTCAGAAAAGTACTCAGTTTCTAGT
Source organism: Oxystoma pomonae (assembly GCA_963921995.1). Lineage (NCBI taxonomy): Eukaryota > Metazoa > Arthropoda > Insecta > Coleoptera > Brentidae > Oxystoma > Oxystoma pomonae. The sequence goes on from OY998164.1 coordinate 6,063,484, forward strand.
TAGGATAGTGTGTAGGCATTATTTATTTTTATTTAAAAAACCACTGACAAACGAACAAAAAACTTTTCTTTAAGACTTTTACCATATTTTTGAAAACATTTCTTTAACTCAATGGCGAAAAATTCAAAAAAGTAGTTTCAGTTTCAATGAGCTTAAATGCCAAAATAGGAGAAGGCAAGAGAAATGATAAAAGGGACCTTTACTTGCCAGGCTGCCAACCACCCCATGGTAATACTATTACTAAATTAGTTACCTGAACTAGAAGTTTTCTTACTCTCTTAGTCTGCACCATTAACAACTTAACCTGGGTAGTCATCCACATGGTTAAAATCGGTGTATCTTCAGCAATTTTTTTATTTGTATAATTTGCCACCATCTCATAAAACAATGAACAGGTAAACAATACATAATAGGTTTGTTGAATTACTGAATGTACTGAATACGCCAATTTGTTAAATGGTTTGTCGGAAATCTCCAATCTCCACGTCCCAGTGGCGATCATAAAATTTTTTACAACTCTTAAAAGTTTTCGGTTTTTGGACATATTTATCAAAAAAAAAATTGGATTATGTAGCACCTGCTAAATATTTTCAGCTCAACTTCGACAATAGAGAAATAAAAACCAGGAGATGGAGAAATGTCTAAATGTTGAACTGTAATTTTAATAAAATAACTTATAGCAATATTGTAGAGTGACTATAATTTTAATATTATCCGAAGATATTTAATAGACATGCAAAGAAAGAAAACAAAAATTAAACACCTAAATTGCCTTAATTAATGATATACTACGCTTGTTAAACATTTCTTATATATTTTAGTAAATTAGGTATCTACTGTAAAATATTTTATATATATTTAATCAATCAATAAAAATTCGTCCAGCTGTCTTTTTTTTTTTCTTCCGGGACTGTTTATAGCTTCCAGGGATTAATCCTCAGGATCTATTAAATAAGGCTGCTTCACCTTTGAAAGAAACAGAGATCCATCTTTGAGTGCTGAGATTTACTTGCTCTCTTTCTAGGTAGTAAGGAGGAGCTACAGATTGAAATTACGTTTTGCCTTTGAGTGATAGTATTTACTGTGTTACTGTTATTATTATTATTATTATTATTATTATTATTATTATTATTATTATTATTATTATTATTATTATTATTATTATTATTAATTTCAGCAGTAGGCGGAAAGTCTTTTTCTAAAAGTGTCTATCACAGGTTTATCACAATTAGGTTTTAATACATATTAGTTTATTTTAATCACATCAGAGGTTGTTTTATTTTGTGTGCCTGTATTCGGTACACCTTTTGTTTGTGGGCGCAGACAACGTTAGGAAGAGGTTATTTTTATTGATGTTATCACTCACTCAATTTTGATGTCTGCCATTCTGCTGCTAAAGAGAACGTAAAAGAAACGAATGCAAATTATTCTATTACGTCAAAAGGTGGTGGTTTGATCTTACTTTGGTATGTAATACTCACCCGCTTTGCAACATTTATTTTGGAAGCGACGCTTTGTTTAGGGAAGAAAAAAGACGACACTACAACTGTCAGAGCTATTATGTCATACATCCGTTTAGTAAGTTAAGTACTTGGTACGAACTCTTGTTGATAGTTTATTACACGATAACGATTTGGTTAAAAGCCTTTGAGATGGTCTTTATTAGAAGAAGTGTTTTACTTTCGGGATGTTACGATTGGGTGATAGATTTTACCACCATCTGCGATATGCTCGCATTCATAAACTTAGCATTGATGTATTTCATTGGATTTGCAATTCCGGAGCACAGAGTAGTGGTGCTAGATCATAGGGCAATTATTATGTACCGCTTCAGGAGTGTTCTGTTTTGGGTGGAGCTAATCTCTTCTTTTCCAAAGTATGTACTTTGCTTTTCCAACAGACATTTTACTTGCCATTTGTTTGTCTGGCTAATTTTTAAAATTACTACGCTGGCAAGAATTTTGCTGACTGTAAAATTAGTGGCTTTGATTAAGCGAGCTGCCATGTTGATAGGAATGGACAACAAAACCGTCATAGCAACAGCTCAACTATTAATACTCTCTTTTACGATCCTACATTTTATGGCGTGCTTGGAATTCTTCGTTCCAAGATTAAGACATTTGGATGAGTACGGAATCAATCAGAAATCTTGGGTAATTTTTAACAACCTCACAGAGAAGCGGCTTCGAGTTCAATACCTGTTTGCGGTATTTATTTATAAATATAGAAGAATTAACGAATCAACAACTTTTAGAAGAAGACCTCGTAACATATTTTAGTTTTATAGTTGGAAAATTAATTAATATTTTCACTTGCGTCACTCTCCTGATAACATCTTTCTATCAGGTTTCAAACCCAATTTTTTTTTAAATTGGAGATACCGGGTGGGCCATACCACCGATTTTAATGCAACAAACTGCTCGTTGCAGGGAATTGAGCAAGACTTTGAGTAAAAATAAACAATAAGAAACAAACTTTACCCTTCAAAGAGCCACGTTTTCGTAAAAAATCTCTATTTCTGCCACGCAGATCGAGGTGCGAATCATTAAAATCGGTTAAGTGGTTCCCAAAAAAAAAATAAAAAATTTCCAATCAGTGTTTTGTGGAGTAAAGAACAATCGATTTTCGCTATGAGGTTTTTTATTTTATCAAAATCGGTTTAGTAATAATAAATTTGATGAAATAAAAAGCCTCATGGCCAAAATCGATTGTTCTTTTACTACTGCTATTGAATTTTGCCGCCATCTTGAAATCCCAGATGGCGGACAAAATCAAATTTGACCCTTTAAAGAGGTTCCTTTATTCATATTTTCTGGAAACTTTTAATTTTTTTTTTATTCGTAGAAAAGTTCTGCTTTCGCCACGCACAATGAGGTATAAATAATTAAACCGATTTAGTGGTTCTTAAAAAAAGTAGTTTTGTTACCATCACTGTTTTCTAGATTATATGTACGTATAACTAGACAAAAATCATTAAGAGCGGTTTAGTGGTTATGAAAAAATTAACGAAATTTAAAAACGGGTAAAAAATTACTCGCAACAAAAAAAAGCGCGGCTTTTTTAGATAGTGGTAAATTTCAATGGCGATCTTTAAAGAGAAATCGATTCTTACCACGATGTTTTTTATTTTATCAAAATCAGTTCAGTAATAATGAGTTTATGAGGAAACAATGGTTAAAACGAAAATTAATTTTTTGAGAACCACTAAACCGATTTTAATGATTCGTACCTAGCTATGCGCTAGAAACCTAAGAATAAACGAGCTTCTTTGAAGAGATAAATTTAATTGTGTTCGCCATCTTGGGTTTCAAAATGGCGACAAATTTCGATAGTGATCTTTTAAGAGTTTTCGATCTTTACCATGATGCTTTTTATTTTATTTAAATCGGTTGAATATCAATTTGAGAAGGCAATCGTATAATCTGGAAAACAGTGCTGGAAGCAATAATTAATTTTTTGAGAACCAACAAACCGATTTTGATGACTTATACCTCGTTGTGCGTGGCGAAAGCAGAACTTTTGTACACATTAAAAGAAATATTTAAAAGTTTACAGAACATATGAGCCTCTTTGGAGGATCAAGTTTAATTGTATCCGACATCCTGGATTTCAAGATGCCGGCAAATATCAATAGCAGTGGTTAAAGGACAGTCGATTTTCGCCATGAGACTTTTTATTTTATCAAAATCGGTTTAGTAATAATGAATTTATGAGAAAATGAATGCAGACAGAATTGAGACGGCAATCGCATAGTCCGTAACTCTGATTGAAATTTTTCTATTTTTTTTGGAAACTACTTAATCGATTTTAATGATCCGTGCCTCGTTTTGCGTGGCAGAAATAGAGATTTTTTATGAATTCATGGAAAAGTCCAAAAATTATCCGTAACATAAGAATAAACTTGGCTCTTTGAAGAGTAAAGTTTGTTTCTTTCCACCATCTTAGATTTTAAGATGGCGGACAAAACAATATTTTTACTCAAAGTCTTGCTTAATTCCCTGCAAAGAGCAGTTTGCATTAAAATCGGTGGTATGGTTCGAAAGTTATCACGGAAAACAATTTGTCCGGTTTTTTATGGCCCCACCCGATATATTAATAATTTCATCCGGATTACATTATTCCTTTTTATATTTCCCCGCCTGAACGAAAAAAAATTAGGTAAACTAAATTTACCGACAAACACTGCAATTTTATTATAAAATCTACAATTGTACTCTTTTTTTCAAACGACCGGAAAATAGCCACTTTCCGTACGGTTTTTCATACGGAAAGTTCTACATTACAAGGCATGTTCTTTCGAAATATTTCCACTCTCCAGAAAGAACCTTTTTGTTCAATTTTCCGGTCCCTTGATCCTTTTCCGGTCCCATTTTTGGCCAAGTTGGCTATGACTTCTTGTTGACAGCTTTTAGCTTGTTTTTTTGGGAAGTTTTGACACTTCTAAAAAAGCTGTTTTAAATTTGTTTCAAAAGTTTTGTTTACAAAAATAAACAATTGTTTATCGTCTCCTGATGATGCTAACGTTGTTAGCGAAACGCGCGTCGAGTGCAAAAAAAAGTGTAGTTTTTGGTTTTGTGGAAAACAATCATAATTTTGTTTTAGTGCAACCAAAGGTTCCAAATTCCCAACATAGTTAAGAACTGTCAAGTTTAGTTAACGAAATATCAAGGCCTACTTGGTTATAAGTCTCAGTTTTGCCAGGATTTTAGTTATATAAAATTTATAACTAAATATTTTTATTGTCAAATTACAATTTTGCATTTTTGGCCAAAATAATTGGTATATATACCAAAGTGCGTCGGCCAGCTCTGAGAGGCCGATGTGGCGCCTTATTATCCACCCATTATCGGACCTTTGTGGTTTGCCATTGTCGGGCCGCTTTAAGCTACCACCGACAGACCTTCGTCAATCGCCGACGTTGGACCGCTTTAGGAAACTAATGTCGGACTTGAATTACCAGCTTGCCTGCGTTAAACCGACCAAATTTAGCAGCTATATATAAACCATATCAGACCTTAATCGTACGGCGACGTTATGCCGATTTCATCAAAAAGTAAAATTTACCATTGATCCGACGGCCAGTTACAGTCTAACGTTGCGTCGGCAAACATACATTGGGCCTGCTGGTCCGATGTCGTAATTCGACGTCATGCCGATGACATCAAGCTTGGCAATCGACATCGGGCCGACGAAGGCTTGAGAGAACCGTGTTTGCTGGGTCAACAACAATAACGAAAGTAATCCTCCGAACAAAAACTCTGTCTTTTGACTCTCTTGTTTTTCTATTTCAAGAAAAGTCTTACAGTTAGTTCCTTCGGTATGTAAAAAGTATTTTTTGTCATCATTTTTCCATCTGAAAAATGGAGTTTCCAACAAAATACTCACCGGATCATATAACGGAAACATTATAATCTTTCAAGGCATCCAAAAACGCAATGCATGTAGATCACAGATTAGATAAATAAAATAAAAAAAAGATAGGTCCCTTGTTTTCTGTCGGTTTTTAGTGGCGACTATTTACACGTGGCGCTGCTTGCTGCGTTTTAGGGCATATACAGGGTTCCTAAGCAAATCCTTAGGGGGCCAAGCAGCTGTGTATAAGACGCAGACAAACGGAAAAGCACATTAGGCAGAAAAGGATGGGCATGGGGCGATGTGTCACTACATCTTACACGTAGTAAATCCATTCCAGGTTGTTGTTTTCTAATGTTTTCCATTTTCATACCTTTAGAACTGGAATAAAACTTGTTTTTGCTCTACTTTAATACCAAACTGATGAAAGATATCGTAAAAAAAAATATTTTTCGGCTTTTCATTTTGTAACCATTGTCCTTACGCACTGTTTAAGTGTTCATACACGGCCGAAGAAATCGACTGAGATATTTCCGTAGAAACTTTATCAAGCAAATAGGACGGGTTGACGCCTTCGAACGTCCAACCCGGGTTTTGCACTTTGATTCGAAATCAAAAAGGAGGAACAGTCAGATGTGGGACCGTGCACAAATTACGTAACGGTGATTTTACCAATTTTTGACCCCCTCCCTATGTAATGTTTTATAACGGTTTGGCACGTCACTCTCCTAATATTACGTAACGATTTCAAGACCACTACCCCCCCCCCCCAAAAAAAAACTTTTCACTTATTTTCATTCCAAATTCTCTTAGTTTCACACATATGCAAACGCTGTCGAAAACCCCCCTCCCCCCTACGTAACGTTTTGTAACCACTTTCCCCCCTATGACCATTACGTTTTTTTTGTGCACGGTCCCTGTAGTCCCAGTGGAGGAGGGCGAGAAAATTGATATTTTTTTTCTTAAAAATTATACTCTTTAGACCTATTTCTTTGCGTTCCCGAAATTAAGTACTTTTTAAAAAAAAATTGTAAGCGGCGCCATTTTTATTTCGTGTTTTGTTTTTTTGCGTTCGGCTAATTTAATTGAAAAATTTTTGCCTGCGGCGCCCTTTATCTTCTCACTCGAAACCAAGATCCTCCGTTTTAGGAAAACTGATCCCGTCTCTGTTTCTAAATTTTTTCGAATAAAAGTAGAGTATGACCATGGGGGAAATAATTTTTTTCTACGGTATGAAGAAAATTTCGAGAAAGTTGAAGAAAAAAATAAAAAAAGTGGCAGAGCTCAAGTTTTTCGTAAAAAAACGTTTTTTGAAAAGAAACAGAGCAAAATAAATCTTTTGAAGAATTGGTTCGCTACGTGTTTCGAGATCATGTCATAAAACACCTCGAAAATATCAAATGTAGTGTAGGTCCTGCTTTATTTAACATCAATAATATCGCAAGCAAAAAGCTCTGCAGGAAAAACAGCGTCGTTTATTGATTTCTTTGGCTGCTAGTGCTAGCTGCATGGTTTGGCCGTTTCCGGATAGATGTCACTAGTAGAGGATAGATGTCACTAGTAGAACAGAATGGAAAGAAATTTAATTAAAAGCTAAGATATTTCTTTTTAATGTTAACAACCTCACGAGTTTATCGCTCAGTATCGTAAATAATGGACCCTGCCGCCTCCTTTAAGCAAGAAAAAGCTGTGGTTTGGACCTGAAAACATCTAATTTTTAATTAGATTAGATGTGCGGCCGCCATCTAGCGGAATTTGCAGACATCTTGTCAACGGTTATTATTGCAACTATGATTTATGCTCACAATGAAAGAGTGGCGACAATTTGTTCTCATGAAAGCAGTCCGGAGATAATAACAAACTGGCACCATTGCTCAATATACCTGTTTCTTTTGTGCGCGCAGAACTTTCTATGCCATTTCTGTTTGATTTATTGTAATCCTATCCCTAAGGAAAATCTTAGGATTATTATATTACATCATATATGTAAAAATGGTGGGGGTTAACCTACCCCCTCTGAAATTTCCCACCTTTGGATTGGTGTGCCGAGCCCTTATCCACAATTTTGAGGTACAGGATTGTCCATTTCGTATTCAGGACGAGAAAATGCACATATTATCAAAAAATGGCGAGGGTTACCTATCCATCATAATTTAGACCTTGAACTCTTGCTCTATTTATATATACACTCCGCCACACATAAAACGCATACGCCGATTTTATATGCAATATATCCTTTACGATTTAGCAACCGTTTCGGTCACAAAGTGTCAAAGTCCACTCATTGTCATGTTTTGTTGTCACAGTCTTGTCCAACTTAAAAATGTCACGACAGCTATCGGAGTTCCATAACTAAACCTTATCAAAATTAGATGGAGGTTGGTCTCTTCGTCGACTCGCCGATCATTATGGATGAGACAAGTCCACTATAGTACGACTAAAAAGAAAATACGAAGAAGAAGGAACTGCTAGACAAAAGGAAGGAACTGGCTTGACCAAAGTCAGCACACCTCAACAGGATCAGCAAGTCACTAATTTCCTGGAAGATCATCTATTTTTCAACGTGTGGAGCTGGATTCCTGCAAGAGGAATGGTGCGCTTTTCAGGATTCAAGGAAGATTTATGTGAACATGATACAAAACCTTATGTTTCCGGATATATTCGCTTAATATCCCGACGGGTTTGGGGGGGGTTTTGGGGCAGGGAGCATACTATTGAACTTTTGCGATGCCAATCCCATCGAGAACGTATGGGGGCTCATTGCAAAGTTATCAAAATTTAATATTCTTCCACGGAATGCTGACCATTCTAACTATAGTATCCCCTATAGTTAGAGTTTATGAAGAGATCGTTGAAGAAAATCCAAATTTATTTGAAAATTTAGTAGATTAAATGCCAAGCCATTCAGAAAAAATTATGCAAGCAAATGCTGCAATGACCAGATACCGAAGTTAATATTTTTGATTTTTGTTTATCGTTAGGTATTTATTTCTATTTGTTTTTTAATATTTTGTTGTTTATAAAACGGATCCTGTTGATGTGAATTGCCCTTGCTTATCCCAAAGTCTTTCAGTTCTTTCTTCTTCGTATTTTCCTTTTAGTCACTGTAGTGGACTTATTTCGTCCATTGTGACCGGATATTGGACGAAGCGACCAACCTTATTCTAGTTTTGCCTAAATTGAATTGAATTGCATTTTTTTATAATCAAAGTTTTTAGCTGATTGAAGTAGTTTGGCGTTAGCGAGGCTCACTCAAATAGCTCGATCTTCCAGTTTCAATGAAACTGGCTGATTAGAGTAGTTTAGGATTAGTGAGGCTGACCCAAATAGCTTGATCTTCCGGTTTCAATGAAACTGACTGATTGGAGTAGTTTGAGGTTAGCGAGGCTGACTCAAATAGTTATTTTTCTTCTATATTTTGTAACATCAATCTTAAAACTAAAGAACCAGTAAATATCGGTAAAAATAATTTCAGTGTCCTTAACAAAATTTGTTTATGTTGTCTAAAGGTGTTAACCTACAAAAGTCGGTAACAATAGGCAAGCAAAATTTTTAAAATATAGACATGTCCCTAACTTCTACTGTATGCGTTTTGTGTGTCGGGAATTGTATCATACTTCAACGAATTATTTGCCTAGTTTTAGTAGTCCCTTTCTTATATATTTTTCTAATACTTGCAGTCAACTTAATACGCTTAAAAAGTTTTTATTTTTGCATAAATATCTGTAATAAAAATTGTATTTGTTTATCATTTCCTTTCTTCTGGTCCTGTATATCTCTTACATTATTTTCGTCAAAGATAGCTGCATTTATTCGTTTTTTTTAATGAAAATGCCCATCATTAAATAATGAAAAAAAAAACAAAAAAACAGCACTTTATAGTTTTAGATTTGCATTCAGATTTATTGCATATAGTATGCACAACAAGTTTTTCCTTCTAAATAACAAAATAATCACGCTCCCAAAAATGCCTGGCAAAAATCAATACAAAATAAAATAGCTTTCAAAACAGGAAAAATAACAACTACATAACCTAACTTCTGATCTATGAAGACGAACCAACTCCAACCTATCCGAAAGATCAACGCATGCAGTCCCAAAATAAATTATATTTACTTATACATAAAAAGTTATAATAAAAGATCCAATCAAAAAATAAGTCTTGTATCAATCATTTAAACAAAAAAAAAAAAAATCCGTCACTTTGGTCCTTTGATGGTTCCTTGTGAAGAAAACTTACCTCGAGAACCAAAACAAATATAAAAAGTTGAAATTCAGGTTTGATGCCAACAAAAATATATATTTTTTTAAATTAATTATTGTGTCAGTGGGCATTCTTCTTATTTAGATTGCACTGAATTGCTATTACAAAGTGACTTCGGAAAACTAGTTTGCTACTAGCGACGCACCAAAATATCAAGTGTCAATTTTTTTTAAAATATTTTATCAGTCAGGCAGTTTTATGACAACAGACTGATATTTTGAAAAAATCTAATAAAGTTTTTGAAATAATAATTTCTTTGATAACGCCAGTAGTTTCTGCCGAAACGTCAGATAAGTACTCAGTTTCTAGTTAGGATAGTGTGTAGGCATTATTTATTTTTATTTAAAAAACCACTGACAAACGAACAAAAAACTTTTCTTTAGGACTTTTACCATATTTTTGAAAACATTTCTTTAACTCAATGGCGAAAAATTCAAAAAAGTAGTTTCAGTTTTAATGAGCTTAAATGCCAAAATAGGAGAAGGCAAGAGAAATGATAAATAGGACCTTTATTTGCCAGGCTGCCAACCACCCCATGGTAATACTATTACTAAATTAGTTACCTGAACTAGAAGTCTTCTTACTCTCTTAGTCTGCACCATTAGCAACTTAACAAATATGACTACCCACATGGTTAAAATCGGTGTATCTTCAGCAATTTTTTTATTTGTATAATTTGCCACCATCTCATAAAACAATGAACAGGTAAACAATACATAATAGGTTTGTTGAATTACTGAATGTACTGAATACGCCAATTTGTGAAATGGTTTGTCGGAAATGTCCAATCTCCACGTCCCAGTGGCGATCATAAAAATTTTTACAATTCTTAAAAGTTTTCGGTTTTTGGACATATTTATAAAAAAAAATTGGATTATGTAGCACCTGCTAAATATTTTCAGCTCAACTTCGACAATAGAGAAATAAAAACCAGGAGATGGAGAAATGTCTAAGTGTTGAACTGTAATTTTAATAAAATATCTTATAGTAATATTGTAGAGTGACTATAATTTTAATATTATCCGAAAATATTTAATAGATATGCAAAGAAAGAAAACAAAAATGAAACCCCTAAATTGTCTTAACTAATGATAGACTACGCTTGTTAAACATTTTTTATATATTTTAATAAATTAGGTATCTGCTGTAAAATATTTTATATATATTTAATCAATCAATAAAAATTCGTCCAGCGGTCTTTTTTTTTTCTTCCGGGGCTAGTTATAGCTTCCAGGGATTGATCCTCAGGATCTATTAAATAAGGCTGCTTCACCTTTGAAAGAAACAGAGATCCATCTTTGAGTGCTGAGATTTACTTGCTCTCTTTCTGGGTAGTAAGGAGGAGCTACAGATTGAAATTAGGTTTTGCCTTTGAGTGATAGTATTTACTGCGTTACTGTTATTATAATAATAATAATAATAATAATAATAATAATAATTATTATTATTATTATTATTATTATTATTATTACTATTATTATTATTATTATTAATTTCAGCAGTAGGCGGAAAGTCCGATGAGACTACTGAGTCTTTTTCTAAAAGTGTGTATCACAGGTTTATCACAATTAGGTTTTAATACATATTAGTTTATTTTAATCACATCACAGGTTGATTTATTTTGTGTGCCTATATTCGGTACACCTTTTGTTTGTGGGCGCAGACAACGTTAGGAAGAGGTTATTTTTATTGATGTTATCACTCACTCAATTTTGATGTCTGCCATTCTGCTGCTAAACCCGCCGAACGTTGTAGAATAAATGTCACCAAAAGGAAAGTTACGTTACGAACATGGCTGCGTTTATCGCCAAACGAACCAATTTAGAGAACGTCAAAGGAACGAATGCAAATTATTCTATTACGTCAAAAGATGGTGGTTTGACCTTACTTTGGTATGTAATACTCACCCGCTTTGCAACATTTATTTTGGAAGCGACGCTTTGTTTAGGGAAGAAAAAAGACGACACTACAACTGTCAGAGCTATTATGTCATACATCCGTTTAGTAAGTTTAGTACTTGGTACGAACTCTTGTTGATAGTTTATTACACGATAACGATTTGGTTAAAAGCCTTTGAGATGGCCTTTATTAGAAGAAGTGTTTTACTTTCGGGACGTTACGATTGGGTGATAGATTTTACCACCACCTGCGATATGCTTGCATTCATAAACTTAGCATTGATGTGTTTCATTGGATTTGCAATTCCGGAGCACAGAGTAGTGGTGCTAGATCATAGAGCAATTATTATGTACCGCTTCAGGAGTGTTCTGTTTTGGGTGGAGTTAATCTCTTCTTTTCCAAAGTATGTACTTTGCTTTTCCAACAGACAATTTACTTGCCATTTATTTGTCTGGCTAATTTTTAAAATTACTACGTTGGCAAGAATTTTGCTGACTGTAAAATTAGTGGCTTTAATTAAGCGAGCTGCCATGTTGATAGGAATGGACAACAAAACCGTGATAGCAACAGCTCAACTATTAATACTCTCTTTTACGATCCTACATTTTATGGCGTGCTTGGAATTCTTCGTGCCAAGATTAAGACATTTGGATGAGTACGGAATCAATCAGAAATCTTGGGTTATTTTTAACAACCTCACAGAGAAGCGGCTTCGAGTTCAATACCTGTTTGCGGTGTTTAAAGTATCCGCGCATATGTTTTCCATAAATATAGAAGAATTAACGAATCAACAACTTTTAGAAGAAGACCTCGTAACATATTTTAGTTTTACAGTTGGAAAATTAATTAATATTTTCACTTGCGTCGCTCTCCTGACAACTTTCGTAGGAAACGACATGCAAGAAATCAAATTTCAAGAAGTTATCAGCGAAGTGAAGGAATGTCTGAGACAGAAGGCCTTACCGCAACATGTTAGAGTACGAATACTCGAGTACTACCATTTCAAGTTCCAGCGAAAATTTTTTAATGAAGAAAATATAGTTAAACTTTTGCCGGATAGATTAAAGCAAAAAGTAAACATTTATGTTACCGAGCACATTAGAAAAAGTGACCTGCCGATTTTTGATTCGTTTAACGAAGATACTCTCCAATATCTTTTCAGTCGGTTCGTAGTTGAAATATATTCGGCCAACGACGTTATCTATTTATCCGGATCGCCAGCCCAGGCTTTATTTTTAATTGCAAGTGGAACAGTTGCAGTCTATTCCCATTGTGGTCAAGAAGTATGTCATCTGGTAGACGGCGCGTATTTTGGGGATACGGCTCTGGTCTTTAAACATCAAAAATTTCACGCCACCGTTGTTGCTTTGGAAACGTCCAAAATATTTCGACTGGACAAGAAGTATTTTAACAGGTTTATTGCTTCAAATCCAGAAGTTTTCGAAAAGTTCTTAGTGAGAGCAGAACGACAAATTAGAGAGCTCGCAGAAATCGAGGAGGAGCATAAGAGGTTGACGTTTGCTAAAACCTATGGTCGTATCGACGATTCTGCTGAAGATATGTGAGCTTCGTTGATTTTTTTATTGTGTAAGTTCCATGGTAAAATATTATATATTGGGAACTTGACTTAAGTTATAATTAATCTCAACGAGTTCTGTACTGAATTGAGGTTGAGAGGATTAAAAATACACATTGGTTGTTAAAATCATTTTGACTTTTAAACTCAATCTTTACTTAGTAATCGAAGTTCCATTAAGTAGAAACATAAGATTGGCCTATTTTTGCCCAAGTCAGCTTTTAAGTTTATCTTTTTACGATTGGCATCTAGCTGTGATACTTTGTTTCTGTGAGATTTGCCAACAAAAACGTCTGAGCGGGTTTTTTTATCATAAAATGTTTTAGATTTTCCCAAGGCTCAAATAAAAAGGGGGCAATTTAAATTTTGTCTGGGAGGATTGATCGTTTCCAGGAAAAAAGTTAATCTTGCCTCCCCTATTACAAAAAAACCTTCATTTTAACCAAACCATGTTTATCAGATTTTAAGCATATAGACCGATTTAAAATGTTTACTATCTACAGATACGTCCTCGGTTTATCAGGATGTGCAAAATCAAACCCGTTAAATAAAAGAAAGTTCAATCATAAAATCATTCACTATAGAACCTGCAATTCGTCAAACCAATTTTTTATCCGAACCTTATTTCATCAAACCCATTTAATAACAAATTCGAAATTTAACAGATCCGTTTTTAATCGAACCATTGTTAATCAAACTCATTCAATATCAAACTCGTTATTTGTATAATCCATTTTTAATAAAACCCGGAATTTTTCAAACCGATATTTATCAAAACCGGATTTCGTCAAACTCGTTGTTGATCAGAAAATATTTGCTAAAATGAAGGGAAAATTTAGCGCCCTAATAAATTTACAGAAAAGATTTGTGGCGTAGAGGGCAAAGGGTAAGGGTAAGGGTAACAAATGAATCGGACGAAAGAATTTATTCCCTTACCCTTTGCCCTCTACGCCACAAATATTTCCTGTAAATATTTGCTAAATTAATGGCGCATTCGCCAATAATACTTATAAGAACCGGAGGCATACACGCAGATGACGACATCTATACACAAATTATTGAACACTACCTGTGAATCCTTTTATACAGGGTTTCTAAGATTTTCCTTGGGGATAGGATTTCAATAAATCAAACAGGAATGGCATAGAAAGTGCTGCGCGCACAAAAGAAACAGGTATATTGAGCAATGGTGCCAGTTTGTTATTATCAGCGGACTGCTTTCATGAGAAAAAATTGTCGCCACTCTTTCATTGTGAGCATAAATCATAGTTGCAATAATAACCGTTGACAAGATGTCGGCAAATTCCGCTAGATGGCGGCCACACCATGAGATGATCGAGGAAAAACTGGGATTCACAGGCATTGCATTTTTATTTCCTTTCGAGTCGCTACAGTTTCGGAAATTTTGTGTTTTTAAAATGCCGTATACTCGAGAAGAAAAGATTTTTATTATTAAAAACTACATAAAAAGTGACAGTGCGGACGAGGTCATTGGGCTTTTTGTTTTTGCGTTTCCAGATCGACCGGTTCCTGTGGCTTAAACTGTCTACAACATTTATCATCGTTTTGAAAGGTACGGGTGCATAAATGGTTGTAGAAAGTGTTACCACGACGGCGAAATACCAGAGCATCCCGTTCTTCCACACAGGGTGGAACGAGACGAAATGGTATGCGCTTACGTTGAGGCACATGAACCATGTTCGACGAAACCGATTGCGGAGGCACTGAATATTCCCAACAGTACTTCCCAATGGATCCCAAAAAAATACGGCTACAAGTCGTTTAAGATTGGGAAGTCGCAGGAATTGCAACCAGGTGATTATTTTCGCCGGTTAGAATATTGTGAGGTTATGAGGGATAAATGTGACAGGAACGAAAATTTCCTATGAAAAGTTTTGTTTAGTGACGAGAAGACATTTGAACTTCATAGCTCTCACAATCCACAAAATAGCCGCTATTGGTTCCGCGAAAATAAACATCTGCACGCAAGTGTTAGAACGCAACATCCTCAAAAATTAAATGTTTGGAACGGTATTGTCGGGATCACATTATTGGACCCTTTTTCATTGAAGGGAATTTCAATAGCCAAAAATATGTTGATCTTCTCCAACACCAGGTTTTACTACGGTTGAGGGAACTCAACATAAATTTGGACGAATTGTGGTTTCAACAAGATGGCTGTTTATCCCACAATTCACACCAGGCTACAAATTACCTTCGTCAGGTATTTGGTGATAGAATTATTTCCACGTATGGAAGTATCCGATGGCCTCCTCGATCACCAGATCTTGCGCCAAATGACTTTTTCCTATGGGGTTGTTGTCACGACAAAATTTTCCAACACCCTCACTTACGGCCTACGACTAAACAGGAGTTGAGGGCGAAAATTTTGGAGGCGGGCAACTATCACCCCTGAAATTTTGACTGCTACGCGCCAAGAGTTTTACAATAAATTGGGATATTGTGAGGCTCAAGAAGGGGACAGATTTGAACATATAATCTAATTAAAAATTAAAAACCACAGCATTTTCTTACTTAAAGGAGGCGACAGGGTCCATTATTTACGATACTGAGCGATAAACTCGTGAGGTTGTTAACATTAGAAAGAAATATCTTCGCTTTTAATTAAATTTCTTTCCATTCTGTTCTACTAGTGACATCTATCCGGAAACGGCCAAACCATGCAGCTAGCACTAGCAGCCAAAGAAACCAATAAACGGCGCTGTTTTTCCTGCAGAGCTTTTTGCTTGCGATATTATTGATTTTAAATAAAGCTGGCCCTACACTACATTTGATATTTTCGAGGTGTTTTATGACATGATTTCGAAACATGTAGCGAACCAATTCTTCAAAACTAGCGGGAAGGTAAAAGCGAAAAATAAGGGGCTGCCAATATTTGTAACACCCAAAGAGGGGTGAAAAGATTTATTTTGCTCTGTTTCTTTACAAAAAACGTTTTTTTTACGAAAAACTTGAGCTCTGCCACTTTTTTTATTTTTTTCTTCAACTTTCTCGAAATTTTCGTCATACCGTAGAAAAAAATTATTTCCCCCATGGTCATACTCTACTTTTATTTGAAAAAATTTAGAAACAGAGACGGGATCAGTTTTCCTAAAACGGGGGATCTTGGTTTCGAGTGAGAAGATAAAGGGCGCCGCAGGCAAAAATTTTTCAATTAAATTAGCCGAACGCAAAAATGTTAGAAAAACAAAGCACGAAATAAAAATGGCGCTGCTTACAATTTTTTTTCAAAAATTACGTAATTTCGGGAACGCAAAGAAATAGGTCTAAAAAGTATAAGTTTTAAGAAGAAAATATCAATTTTCTCGCCCTCCTCCACTGGGACTACAGGGGCCATGCACAAATTACGTAATGGTCATAGGGGGAGGGGGGTTACAAAACGTTACGTTGGGGGGAGGGGGATTTTCGACAGCATTTGCATTTGTGTGAAACTAAGAAAATTTGGAATGAAATAAATAAGTGAAAAGTTTTTTTTTTGGGGGGGGGTAGTGGTCTTGAAATCGTTACGTAATATTAGGGGAGTGGCGTGCCAAACCGTTACAAAACATTACATAGGGAGGGGGTCAAAAATTGGTAAAATCACCATTACGTAATTTGTGCACGGCCCCACATCTGACTGTTCCTCCCTTTTGATTTCGAATCAAAGTGCAAAACCCGGGTTGGACGTTCGAAGGCCGTGTATGAACGCTTTAGGTTAGGCATTTGCATGTATCTCAGTCCCCAGTCTGTAAACAGTGCGTAAGGACAATGGTTACAAAATGAAAAGCCGAAAAATATTTTTTTTACGATATCTTTCATCAGTTTGGTATTAAAGTCGAGCAAAAACAATTTTTATTCCAGTCCTAAAGGTCTGAAAATGGAAAACATTAGAAAACAACAACCTGGAATGGATTTACTACGTGTAAGATGTAGTGACAACATCGCCCCATGCCCATCCTTTTCTGCGTAATGTGCTTTTCCGTTTGTCTGCGTTTTATACACAGCTGCTTGGCCCCCTAAAGATTTGCTTAGGAACCCTGTAGAACGATAAATACATCGAAACGGCGTGATGCCGCGGCACCCTCGTGTACGCCTCCAGGATGCAGCAACTAAAATCTTTATTTTTAGTTTTGATTTTTTTGCGCCCTTATTCTTAAAGCTGTCAAAAATTGCTTAAAACTTTTTACAGGCATTTTTTTAAATCTACCTAATGAGAGGTCCGTTTTCGAGATTTGACATTTTAGTGTGACAATTGACAAAAAAATAAGTTTTTTTTTAATTTCTGACATATTGGTTGGCAGATGTCAAAAAAAACTACTGCGTTAAATTTATTTTTTAACAAGCTTTTCAAAAAGGTGCTACAAGTGCCACCTTCTTATTTTAAAAAAATAGGTGGTGGGCCTCCAGTTAGGAATAAAAATTAAAATAGATATTATTATTATTATTGGGATAATATACACCTAGATAGGTACCATCAAAAGCTACTGGCTTGTCTGAGGGTGGGTTGAAAATTATTATCACTGTCAATTGCTTTTGGCGACACACATTGATGGTATATACTGACTGACAAATTATAATTAAGTCAGGTCCCAGTAAACCTCAGGAAAAATATTTTATTGGATTGAAACAGGCTACTCTCTCAATTCAATTGCACTTCCTTTAAATGAAGATATTTTTTGCGAAAAAATAACTTAAATTATTTCTATATTTTTTTTGTAAGCATTGCATTTTGTCTTATACACTTCTAAATTGCCCAAACAGTGGTCGCACTGACCTCTCTTTGATAAAAAAATAGGGAGCTAATGCATACGCCGCCTTAATATTTTTGACGCATGTAAGACGAAGCGTGTAAAAAATATGTGTATAAATTGCGTCGCGCCGCAAATGTATATCATTTTAGCAAAAAATTTTGATAAAATAATGTAAGCTTTGATTTGGAGTTTTGTCCCAAATCACAACTGATCAGAGAAAACCTGTAAGAATCAGGGAAATCAATGAAGTATGATAATAACCAATCTGTTTTCTTGTTTGAAGTAGAAAATTGTCTTGATTGTGAATGCTTTTAAAATAAAATTAGAGTTTTACAAATAGTCATCCCAGTTTTTAAAAAATGGTGGTTTTTCTCCAGATTTTTCTTTAAATAAAATTCAATAAGAAAATCCTTTTCTTAATTTAAAAAATGATGTCTGAGTACAAAACTCCAAATTGCTTTAAGTTAAAAAATTATTTGGAAAAATAAAATTATTTTGAAATAATTATTTTTCTATGTTGGCTTATCGCGTCCAAATTACCTATTCAGTGGTCACATTGACCTCTCTTTGACAATAAAAGTAGAAGGCTAATGCATAACGTGCGTTTATATTTTGGAGGCGTGTAAGACAAAGCATAAAAAGTGTATAAATTGCGCCACTGGGAACAGGAAAAAAACTTTGAAAAACTTTTTATAAAATATTGTTAGCTGTGATCTGGAATTTTGTCCCAAATGACAAATGGTCAGGGAAAACCTGCACAAATCAGGGAACAATAAGCTTTTAAGAAGGCTATAGCCAATCTTTTGCAGTGGCGGTCCCAGGGCGGGGCCCCCTTTGCTCCAGAAAAAAGTAGGCAACAAAGATGCTGGTAGTAACCTTAAAGTCTTCGGAGAAAAAACGAGAAATTGCAGAAACAAGTTTTAGGAGGGTAATTAACCCCTTCGCCCTGGATTAAAATTTTTTACAATTTTTTTTAAAAAAATCAAAAGTAGGGCATATATTGCGGCGCTATAACGCCTTTGATATTTACGGTATTAGTTTAATTTTGTGTTAACAATGGCATTGGCAGTTTCACTTTCTTAAAAATCTTCGCCTGCTGCGCTTTGAAACCATTGATATATTTACAATTTGAGTTTAAATTTAAATTAAAAAATGCATTTTTCATTACAATTTTCTTAAAAATTTTCGCCTGCAGCGCTATGATACGTTGATATATACAATTTTAGTTTCATTTGACTCAAAAATTGCATTTTTAATGTCATTTTCTCAAATTTTCGGCCAATTTAAACAGCTAATATAATGAAAAATGTATGAAATAAACAACTTAAAATCTGAGTACCCTCCCCCTTAGATTTGAGCCAAATCCGCGTTTTGTTTGCATATATTGATATGTTCCTCATAAAATATATGCATTTATTCTAGTTTTTTTTTGTTCGTATCGAGACCGCCCCCCTCTTTTCAAATGGCTGGGACCGCCACGGTCTGTTGTCTTGTTTGAACTCGAAAATTGTCTTGATTTGGTATGTTTTTGAAATTAAATTCGAAAATATTGAACCATTTAAAAATCATATAAAATAAAACGTTCAAAAATCGTATATTAGATACCTTGGAAGAAATTGGAAGAAAATACCTATCTATCGGAGGCGAAAGATGTGAAATTGTCTACAAACCATCTCTAAAACCGGTTTTTTTCTCAGAAAATAGAATAATATTTGAAATTTACATAGCTTTACAGCTTTAGAGGAAGTGGCAACACTGCTGGACAAAATCAAGGTCATTTAACTGCTGCTTATGCGAAAGCGTCTTCCATTTAAAAATATACCAAAATATTGTATATAATTTTGTTGAGAAATTCTTACCCCTCTAATGGTTTTCCGATTCAGAAAAAAATTAGATGCCTGTATATACAGGATACACACGCATAGAGTAAACGGTTAGTGTGGAGGCGTGGGCTCCTGTTCAGTATGTGGAGGCGAATAGGATAGAAATGCATATATATATATATATATATATATATATATATTAAGGGTGGATTGTTTTAGCTTCAAAATAAACTACATATTTCTCTATTTACTAAGCGGAATAAAGAAAATACGACAAAAGAACATTATTGGCGGCTTATTTGGGGGTTCGTACTGAAACACCGGGGCCTATCAACATTTTTTTCATCAAGAGGTACCATTTGTGGCACCTTTTTGGAGAGCTTCTTAAAGAAGAAATGCGATTAAATAAACTTTTTTGACATCTCTCAACCCATGTGTTAAAAATCTTACGGTAATAATATCGTTGTGTGTCGTAGTTTCTTTATTCCAATCTGTAAATAAAGAAATATGTAGTTTGTTTTGAAGCTAAAACAATTGACAAAAAATAGGTTTTTCAAAATGTTTGACACATGGGTTGACAGATAGCAAAAAAAACTAGTGCGATAGGTTTCTTTTTTAACAAGCTTTCCAAAAAGGTGCCACAAGTGGTAACTTCTTATTTCCAAAAATACTTGGTAGGCCCTGGACCTCCAATTGGGGGCCCCAATTTTGTTTTAAAGATACGCTTTTGTTTTTTTTTAAACATCTTTCGTAAAGCCTCTAGAGACACCGTTCCATTTAAAAATCGATATGTTTGGGGTTGTGGGAGGTTTTAAAACATTTTGAAAACCGTTTTAAAAACATATTTTTAAGAAAAAACTAATGTTACCATATTATTACATTTTTGTCGTGTAATATGCTATTACCAATTTTTAAGTTTAAATAACTAAGGAATCGCTAGAAATTATTAGACAGAGACTGGTTGATGACGAATCCCTTCGTGAACGTACAAGCCTGTCGCTGGAGGGAGTGATGGAGTTGTTGGAGTGCTATCTACATAAATCTTATTTTCAGGTGAAAGATAGGTTTTATGCTCAGAATGACGGTCTGCCAATGGGTTCATCCTTTTCGCCAGTGGTGGCGGTTGATACCGCAATATATAAATCTAAGCTCTGGCTAAGATATGTTGATGATACTGTTATTGTCTGGGCCGGGAATGACCAACAACTTTCAGAATTTCTTCACCACCTAAATAACATAAGACCCACCATTAAGTTCACAATGGAGTTGGAGCATAATTGTAAAATTCCTTTCCTGTACTTGTCAAACGAGTAGAATCAGAACAACAGTCTATCGTAAACCCACTCACACAGGACAATATTTAAATCAAGGATCAAATCATTCTACTACAACCAAACGAGGCATAATAAGAACTTTGAATAATAGAGCTGTTCAAAATTGTAACAATTCTCATGACCTGAAAATCGAAATAAGAAGGATTAGGAAGGATCTGCAGTAGAACGGTTACAGGCTTAAACTTATAACAAATACAATTTCTAAATTTCAGCATACAGGATAGCAAATACAAGACTAAATCCAGGGAAATGCATTCCTTACAATTCCATACATTAAAGGAGTATCAGAGAAAATTCGAAAAGTAGCGAAAAACTTTAATATTAAAACGGCTTTTAAATCTAATAATACAATTCGAAGCTTTCTTAATAAAACAAAACCGGAGAACAAACAAAATAAGGAATGCATTTACCAAGTTCCTTGTGAGTGTGGTGAATCATACATAGGTGAAACAAAAAGACGACTATCTGTTAAACTTAAAGAACATCAGACGAATACCAAAAGAGGTGAAACAACGAAATCAGGAATCGCCGAACACGCATGGTCAAAACAACACCGAATGAAGTGGACAGAAGCAAAGGTTTTGCATAAGGAGTCACACTGGAAGAAGCGAAAATTCCTTGAAGGTGCCTTTATTGAGCAGAATCAGGGTGTTTTCAGTAAACCAAGTGTTGAAATTCCAAATACTTGGAAGCTACTCCTTGGGCGGAGCCAATTTCTTAAACTTCACGTTTGAGTGATTTCTCACATGTATATATAGTGTATAAGTACGTAGGAATAGATTGTAAAATATAGACAATGGAAGTTCAAAACACAGAGTTAATTTCAAATACATCATTGACTCAAACTTTCAAATGAACTTAAACTTACCGTATACTAATACCTAACGCGTTCAAAACAAAGCCAATAGGTACTACATTTTTGACTTGTTTGTATGTCGAGATGGACGTAACATTGCGACCACAGCAACGTACGAATCGATCGGAGTCAGCTTGTCGGTGATCGCCTCCACCATAAAATCGGGCCTCGTTCAAGAAATGGTATTTTAAGTCAAAAACGCAGTGCCTTCTGGCTTTGGTTTGAACGCGTTATCTTCTTACTTTTATTGTACTCTTTTAAAGCACATAATTCTTTTAAACAATTTATGAAAATTTTATTTCGTTATCTTTTTTGAAAACATTTAGTCGCTATAGGCTTGCAACATACCACACGTTTGTCCTTGTAGGCCAAATAACGGAAAACTAAGAGCCATTTTTGAATTTAGGACAGTTTTTCTTTTATAGGACACTTTTTTAAACTTTAATAAAAATAAATATACTCAGTGACATTAGAAGTGTTACACCGAGAAGGAATGATTTCTTGAACTTGATTTTTTAACCATGGTATAATCTTACATCAAGAATAAAACGATAACATTTGCAATACATTCTATTAACATATAATACGAAAAAAATTAATAATGTGTTTGGCGGCCCCGTACCTGAATACACTCATGTACACGTCTAGGCACCGACAAAATGAGATGATCGATGTCTGCTTGTGGCACCTCGTTCCAAGCAAGTTGAACTTCGTGGAATAACTGTGCCATTGTCTGTGGAGGATGGTGCAAATTGGACAGTCTTCTACCCATCATATCCCACTCATGTTCGATGGGATTTAAATCAGGTGAAAAGGGTGGCCACGGCAAAAGATTAACGCGAGCTTGTTGAAGAAAGTCCATAGTTTGACGAGCAATGTGGGGACGTGCGTTGTCTTGCTGAAAAAGGACTTGGGGACGAAGTGGACGGTCATCTAGATAAGGTAGTAAAGTTGTTTGGAGAACTTCATTAACATAACGTGCAGCTGTCATACTGCCTCGAATAAACAAAAGTGGTGATCGGCTACCATAGGCAATAGCCCCCCAAACCATTACTCCAACAGTTCTGTGTACATGCCTCTCAGCAACAAACCCAATATCATGTCGCTCTCCACGACGGCGCCTAACCCTTCTACGGCCATCGTGCATACTTAGACAGAATCGTGATTCGTCGCTGAATACAACGTTATGCCATTCTGCCTCCCAATGATTTCGTTCTCTGCACCAGTTTAAACGTTGGCGACAGTGGTCCGCAGTCAAAGGAAGCACTAATCGTGGACGGTATGAAAAAAGTCCAAAGGCTCGAATGCGGCGATATAGAGTACGCATGGTAACTGGCCTACCTTCTTCTCCAAACCATTAAACAGCAATTTGACGCGTAGTAGCAAAACGGTCTCGCAGAGCTAGTTGTCTGAAGCGCCTATCTTGACGCTCTGTGGTACGCCTCGGCCGACCAGTGGGTCTTCTTCGTGCTCCTCTGCCTTCTTCTCTCCACACACGACACACACGCATTACCGTCATTGCAGTACAATTAACACGACGATCAATTTCGCGATAGGACAAACCAACATCTCGATAGGCAACAATTCTACCCCTGTAAAAATCACTTAGATGATGATAAATTTGTAGTCTTCGAACCCGAGGCATTTTATTACGCTTAACACAAGTAGACTGACGCCTAATAATTAAAAATATTCGTGCTATTCAGGTCTCATAAACGGGTTTCTTCACAAAAAATTAAAAGATAAAAATTTTTTTTTGCAAAAACTATCAAAGATAAAAAGTTCATATTGTTATCATAGCATGCATTGAATATGGCGATTCTGTTGTAAAAAAATCAAGTTTAAGAAATAATTTCTTCTGGGTGTAACACTTCTAATGTCATTGAGTATATTAGAAATAAAAATCTCCTTTTCCCTTTTTTGTCATTCTCCCTTCTTTGTATCATTCTGTTAGCGCCACCCCTTCGAGATAGAAAAGCTACCTTTAAAAGCAACCCCTTATCGCTAGCTCAATAAACCTTATTACCCTGCCATTTAGCTAAGAGGGGCTGAATGGGCTTATCGAAAATTTGATAAGGTCTTCTTTTTGTTCTTTAAAATTACTTTCTGAAATTTAAACTAGCCATTACATAGGGTGTTCCAAAAAAAAACGGACTTTTTGGATTGCCTACAACTTCCATATTAATTACCAGAAATTTAAAGTTTATTTAAAAGGGGAAGCTTTAAAATTTATGCGCTTAATATCGAAACTGACATTTCTTTAAAATTCAATAATGCGGACAGATTTAAAAAATGAGTCTTTTTGACCCCCCCTGCAAGAAAATTATCTGCTCTAAATAGCCTTATCCTTGAAAGGCATACAGGCGTTTTGATTTTTTAAATCGTTTAAGAAATAAGAACGTTCAGCAGTGTTACGTTTAATGCTGTTTATGTGCCAAAAGACTGTTTCACTAAAAGTTATCATCTTTTCGACGGTATATGGTTTGGTCAAAAATAATCAGAATTTAAAGATTTTAAGCTTTCTTAAAAGCTAAAAGTTCAAATTTTATGTACTTTATGTCAAAACTGCCATTTCTTTAAAATTCAAGATGGCAGGCAAATCTGAAAAAAAATTGGGCACCACTAACAAACTATGTTGGGAATTTGGAACCTTTGGTTGCACTAAAACAAAATTATGATTGTTTTCCACAAACCAAAACTACACTTTTTTGCACTCGACGCGCGTTTCGCTAACAACGTTAGCATCATCAGGAGACGATAAACAATGAACTAAATTAATCTACGCTCTATCTTATATACAATCCTTTAGTGGGCGGAGATAAGACTAATAATTTGTGATTGATCACGATTTTTAATCCTATCTCCCCTCAACCAAAGAATAAAGTGTACTAAACGGGATGGGTCCTCTATCTTTATTTAAACTATTTCTGGATTTAGTGATTTCCATACTTTAGTATGAAAATGTGGAGTGTACTAAACGGGATGGGTCCTCTATCTTTATTTAAACTATTTCTGGATTTTCCTTGTAGACAAACATTACATATTACGAGAAAAAACACCGGATCAGTTAATTTTTCGATTTTGTTGATTTTTTGAGATCGGCGTGGTTTTTGGAGGTTATCATGACAAGGCTTTCAGGAGGGGAGGCTTTAATTTATAGTTCCTTCGAGAGGGCGCTATGTACTTCCGTTTCTTGAGGGGCGTTCGATTTGGATTTGTGGTGTATGTAGGTGCGTTCGTTTTTGTCGGTTTGGATTTGTGGTGTATGTAGGTGCGTTCGTTTTTTCTTCGGTTTCCAGGGAGGGATTGTAGGAGCGGGTTAGGTTTGAGGTGGTCTTATGGGTGAGGTGCTGAGTCTGGGGCGTGCTGGATTTTGGTTGTTTTGGGAGGGAGGGGGATTTTCGAAAAGGCGTCTATGTAGGGGTGTGAAAATGCGTCTTAAATTGACTTGTTTGTTTAAGCATTTTTTATTATTGTATAAAATTTGGTTGATTTCGTAATCTTCTGTAAAATCAAGTCTGGTATGATTGGAAGCTGTTATATGGTGAAGAATATGTGAATTTTGGTTGGGGCTGAAACTATGTTTAGTGAAAGATATATGTTTGCCAAATGGGGATTTATCAGGTTTTTTGAGATGTTCTTTAATTCTTGTTTCTAGATTTCTGCTGGTTCTGCCTATATATGTTGTTTTACATTCACCGCATTTTAGTTGGTATACACCACTTTTTTTCAATTTGCTAGTAGGGTCTTTATTACTAATTAAAGATTTGCCAAGGTTGTTTTTGTTGCTATTGGAGATTGTGGATTATTTCTGCGTAGGATTTTGTTTATATTGTGGTTTAGGTGTTTATTGAGATATGGTAGGCTACAGAATTTTTTGTCAGTTGAGTTTTCATTGGGGGGGTTGAGGATTCTGTTTTTTTGTTTTTTATTAGTTTGTCTATTAGTTCTGTTCAAAAAAAAAAGAAGTTATCTTGTGAGTAGGCAATTTTCTAGAAGGGGACGAAATTATTACATAAATAGTACCAAATTCTGGCACAGCCACTTTTGGTTGATTTTCTTTTCCTAACAAGCTACACACCCCATAATAAGCAAACAAAAATCTTAGGAACCGATGGTTTTTGTAAACTAAAAGTACCCTTCTTTAGGAGTACATAATTAGTAGAAAGTTATGACATATAAACTTTCATTAAATATTTCTCCTAAGCATGGGGGGTGCAGCTTAGCGCCAAGTTACCCCCCCTCCCCTTTTTTTAAGTGCAAATAACTCCGTTATTCATTAAGTACAAAATGTTTTAAAAAGCGGACTAAATTAGTACATAATTTGTACAATATCCAAATTCAGTTTCGTTGAGGGGGGGGGGTAGCTTGATTGAGCCACCTTCTGTCCATTACTAAGTCACTTGACGGCCATAAGTTTATTATTTAAACATATTAGCCCATGCCAAAAATAAAATTTTACCAGAATGTATATTAGTGGTACAGTACGTACCAATACTGAATCTCAAAGAAAATTGACTCAATAAATAAGTGGACCCTTTGAAAAGATAAAAAGACAGCGCCCTAAGGGAAAATTTTATTTAGTTCGACTTCGACGGGAAAAAACTCTTTTATTGCAAACGCGTTTTATTTTGTGTTTTTGTTAAACTTTTTGGCAGTTATACGCTGAGATTTTTAAAGTGAAACTCTTTTTGTAAAAGTGTTGCGTAAGGGCCTATATAAACTTTTGAGTTTTATTTTCGTAATAATTTATTTTAACTTTTACAGAGAACGTTTTTTAAAAAGAGTTATTAGAATTACCCAATTTTTGTTTTAAAACTTTTTATAAAACTTAATTTTGGGTAACGTAATCCTCTGGAATATCAAGACACAAAGGGTGTACGAACGGAAACGAAACAAATGCTTTTTTTTAAATTTAATTCAGCCCTAATTACTGCAGATGGGATTTCCTAGTAAACTTCTTATTGTGTTTCCAGTTGATATACTAATTTAAGACCACCGGTGTTATTAAATACTTTTTGTAATCCTTTCGTATAATTAGAATTACAAGAAATTGATACAAATTTAGAGTCGGATGTATCTTTTTTTCTAAAAAAAGTGGAATTCCGAAAGGTCTTTTGAAAAGAATGTCTATTTATCAGCTTATTTATTAAGCCTTCGTCGTAACCGTTTTCGCCAGCTATATTTCTAATCCTATTCTTTTCTGCTTTAAATCTTTCTTTGTTTAAGGGGAAATTTACTAATCTATACGTTAAAAAGTGCAAACTTGCAAGCTTATGTTGTAAGCCATGAAAAGAGCCATTTGGAATATACCTGTTGGTGGCCGTTCCTTTTCTGTATAGGTCAAATTCTAATTTATTTTTATTTCTTATAACTAAAGTGTCTAGAAATGGCAGTGTACCGTTGTTCTCTGTTTCATAAGTAAATTTAATTGTGGAAAATTTGTTATTTTATTTTTTACTTTAGTGTTGAATACTGCCCACATCCTCTACATACCTGAACCATACTCTGGGGAAATACTCAAATTCTTTACTTATGTCTGATTGAAATTTGCAATAAAAGATGATAAACTATTACCCATTGTGGGTCCTTCTAATTGTTGGTAGTAGTTATTTTTATATTGAAAGTAATTTTGATTCATGCAGAGTTTTGTTAAAGATAGGTATTCTAAAGTCTGTTTGTCTTCTAGCTTATTTTTTCTTAATGGTTCCCCCAGGTATTGTAAGGTATTGGGGATCGGCATCTAATTTGGTAACTAAGTTCTAGTTTAAAAACGCAATTAACACCACGAAGATAGTTTCATAAATAAGAAAGTTATAGGGCTTATCATAAAATGAAGACTTTAAAAACGCCCTCGTAGCTCGAAGACGGGGTGAAATATTGAAATGCGATTTTTACCAAAAGTCTTCTGTGGGAATTTTAGCTTCGCAAAGGAGGCCCGAATTTTCTTTATCTCCTCTAGAACTACCCGAAACCCCTCAAAATCATCGAATTTTGGACACCCTGTATAGTATCTAGACCACCTTTTGGTGCTTGGACGACGTTGGGACCTTTTCAGATTTCGTAGAAAGTCATGAAAATGTCGCTTGGGTAGTTTTCGTTGATAAACGTTGTATATGTATGTAATAAAACAAAAATAGACCCTGGTTCATATTATTAATGTGGAGCTTAAATTAATATTTTGGTAGACATTTCTTGATGTAGTGGCATAAAGTTAGACGGCACGCTTATCCCAACTTGCATTTTAAGTTCTATATGAAAATTACCGTATAAGAGAAACGACAATGGGGTAACAATAGGGCTGACAGTGTGGATAGGCATTGTCTCTTTCAGTTCAGCCTGAAGATCGAGCCAGATCGGCTTGAAGAGGGACAGTTGCGCTATCTGATTTGAGAGGGATGACGTTATGTGTGATTGCACGGTTGCGGCAGAGGTAGGTAGAGGGACATTTCTACGTTTAATTGCGAATTTTGAGTTTATTGTTAAAATTTCGGAAAAATGCTTGTTTTTCCCGATATAAAGGATTAACCAAGCAGCATTTTTCTGACTTCCTACTAATTACAACCTAACATGACGTCGGTTTTGGCCCAAATTTAGGTCTTCAGTTGGTGTGTCCATCAAACAACGTATTTTTTACTAGGACCTGACGTCGCCAACAATTAGTGCATAAGTTGACGTCGATACTTACCAAAACTGACGTAGCACAATGTTGATGATACTCGCTACTTATCAACGATGTAAATTAACGTTAATTACGGCGACGTAATTTTTAGAATAAAATTCAAGGTCGGGCCAAAGTGAAAACGGACGTCAATAAATTTAGGATGTATGCTGGACATCATATACTAGCTGGATGTTTCAAAGTGGGTGCCTATTAGATTATTTTAGAAACTATATAATAGAAACTTTTCAAACTTTCTATTCTGACATAAGTCCATTTAAAGTATATTTGTAAAATACTTTCGTATTTGCAGTGTTGCCATTTACAGGAAATCACAAGAACTTTGTTATTTTAAATAAAACACCCCGTATATTTTGGCATTTTTGGATTCTACAAAAAATTCTAGGTACATTTTATGCATAATATCCTATCGTATCGACGTTTATTACAGTATCTACTATTTACATAACACACGTGAAATTAAAAACTAACATTCTAATCAAAAAACTTTGGGAGCTGGTCGCAAAATTCAAGTTTTGGTCAAGAAATGCTTCTTGCCTTTACCAATAGCGTGACAAAAACAGACACAGTGCCCTATTTAACAAACGAAAACGACTAAAATAAATAAATGCACCAGTTCTATCACAAATAAAATCTATCAGTGGGATTTACTAAGATCTAAAATAGTACCCCCCATAAGTCTAAATATTTACACCTGTGGGGGGTACTAAATTTTAAAACCCATTTCCAAAACAACAAAAACACTTACCCATACAGAAAAATACAAATTTATTCATTATGTTGTATTGCTATTGCAAAATACCACAGAAAAACTGCATTTTTTCTCAAAATATACCATATTTTAGGAGAAAATGCCCTAAAACTAATTTTTTTTGACAGGTTTCAAAATGGCAAATGGTGAATTTCTTTATAATTTCCCCAAGCAACCGTTTTTACAAGAATTAATTTACCTTATTTAATATCCCAAGTTGTTCAATAATCAGTAAAACACCTCCAATTTTGTCCAGAAAAACGTCATATTTTTAACCCGTTTTCAGCACAAAAAATATATTTATGAGGGCACTACAAGGCAAAACAAACATAAGTGAAGGTCACTGATTATGCACGAAAACTGTTTCCAATTTAAAAAAATCCAAAACAACTGTACCTATTCATTTATTTAAAAACAGAACTGAAATTAAAACATTGAGTTTATATATCTAAAAGCTTAATCATCAAACAATATTTTCCACTGAAAGGCCACACTCAAAAGTCTCAAAACTGCATCATGTTCTACCAGAGAACCGGGCTCCGTCCAGTTCGTTGAGAGGACATGACTCTTTTCTGAACGCATCAGTTGGATTCAGGTCTGTTTTTAGCCGCATTTTTTTTCATGACCTCCTTTGATAAAATATTTTTATTTGTGGTTTGCGATTGCGATAGGTTTGTCTTTGTAAAGTTTTTTCATACTTCCGATAGAAAAAAAACCTTTTTGAATAAATACAAAGTTAATCTAATCCTTATTTTATGATTACATATCGAAATGGTTTTGTGACAGTGAGTACTAATCGCGAAAATCAATAAACAAGGGTAAGTTTTGATAAGAGTCAATTTTAATTTGATCAACAGAGTGTGTACCATTTAGATCCCCCCGTGGGGTTAAAAAAAACTTCTTTCAAATTGAAATTTTCTTCTTAAATCCAACAAAAGGTTGTGTTAAGATGATTCTTCACTGAAAAAAATAATTGAAATTATTCTTATAAATCAAAAAAAATCAATGTCCAAAACTCAAGGCAGTTGATATAAAATACTTAAAACAATCCATTTCACTTAAACTTAGTACTTGCCTAAAATAGACTAATCCCTTTTAGTAAATCCCGCTTGTTGCGGATAAATAATATCGAAACTACTTTTTTTGGGTTTTTCGGCACTAATTTAAGGAAATTTTTTCAAAAATATGTTAAAACCCACTGCGTAAATTCCTAAAGAAAAAAAATTGTTCGTTTGTCAGTGGTTTTTAAATATGGCGAAAAACCCAAAAAAAGTACTTTCGATAGTTCTATCACAGTCTCAAAAATGATTTTAAGAATAAACTTGAAAATTGTTTAAAAATACGTTTTTAGTCGCGTATGAACCCATGCACCTTAATTACACCAAACAAAAAAAAACATTACGCCAACGCAACGTTGCGAAAAAAACTGCAACTATACAATTTTGTAAAGAGTCCTGCAGATACGCGATCATTTCTTGAGATATGTACGCGCGTACAAATCTTTGCGTACATGTACGTTTAGTGGAATTGCCTACACACGCAAAGATAATTTTAAATGCTATCAACAGTGACTTAAATTTATTAACAGTGGCGTGTGTGCATATTAGAAAAGAAAGAAAACCGGTTATTGAATACACGAAAGCTACGAAGTAAATGGGTCCTTTCTATTTCTTTCCACTTTAAAGAGCTCATATAAATCTGTCTAAAATTGGTTTTTTTACGAAAAATAAAACAACTCTAAATAGAAACACGAACCGCACTGATATTATCGCCGAGCTTGGCGGAGAGATGTGTCCGTGTAACTTGTACGCGCGTACAAATCATCAAGCGGCGACTGAATACATCTTCGACAGATATATATTGCATACACACTGAGAGATATGTACGCGCAGATTTTTACGCGCGTACATATCTCATGAAAGGTTCGCGTGTCTCTAGACCGCTTATCATTTCAAACTGATTGGGCTAATCAAATTAGAATCGTGGAACGTACAGCGAATGACGTTGCTCCTAAAGCAATCGAACGACTGACAGACACCTAATCCCAATATGCCTTCGGCTATTATGCTTGGAATAGTTAAAGGGTAAAAGCTCTGATACGAAATGCTTTGGATATGATTTTGACAGCTTCTTGCCTGCGAATTTAGTTTAGGGTTTGGATGGATATGCTAAAATGTCAACTAGTAATTTTTCTTTTAATGATATTTAACTGCACCTTTTTGATTGCCAATAACTTCACCTTGCAGTAAATCTTAATTTTTAATTTTAGTTTTCTAAAAAGAAATATAGGAATACCCCACCCGCGCTTCCCGAATTTTATGTTCGCTACTGTAGTCAAGCAAAGTGGTCAAGTAAACAGTCAAATCTTTCTCATCTATTACGCTGATGTATCACTTCTTAAAATCGGTTAGGAATTAGAAAGTTAAATTGGTGCCTGTTTGAGATAAAAGTCCGGTATTAAAAAAAAGATTATGCCTACTGATGATGGTGATTTGGCTCAAAACGGCAAGTTCCAATCCTCAGGAACTAACCAAATGAGAACCCTAAAAATAAAAGCGCGGAAATTTAAAACTGTTAATGAAAATCTCTAGGACTACCCGAATTTTTTAAAATTTTTATCTAGTTTTTATTAGCCAATTTAGGTTTATCCGTATTTTCTACCGGTTTTTCTACCATTTTGAGACACCCTGTATATTTCTTAAATATTTTTTTTTTTATTTTGTTTCTATGGAATTTGGGAGAACTCTTATACTTCTACAAAAAAATGTAATTTTACACATGACCCACACACAGCTTACTACCAGCACTAGTGATGCGTTGAACTCCTTAACTCATTTATATTAAAACATACCTATTTTTTTGTTGTTTATGTCATTTTTATGCGTTAGTCACTGAATTATAATAGGCTGTTTATGAAAAACAAAAAAAACATTTTAAATTCAAAATCGATAAAACGTTGTATGTCACACGTGCGGTAAGTGTTGTTACAGCAAATAGAAGTTCTCACATCTAGAGGAAATGAATCCGCGGGAGTTGTTGTGACGTTTGTAACCTACTTTATTTGGTTGTCAGCTTTTTAGGACCTTTTATTTAAGTGTTTTGCAATTTGCTTGAATTAAAAAACCTATAAATTATCAAACAAATTGCAAAACACTTAAAAAAAGGTCCCCAAAAAACTGACAACCAAATAAAGTAAGGTTACAAACGTCATAACAACTTCTGCGGATTCATTTCCCTGTGGAAATAGGTGGTGAAAGTAGGTTCACCCCTGGACCCGCATTTTTTCCTATGCCACAAAATTTAGCTTTCCATTAGTGTATACTATTATAAGGCACCACCAGTTTAGTATGCCTGACAGCTTAAAATGCAGTGTGAAAATGCCACAGATATCAACAGTTACAAAAGTTCAAATTATCACTCGAGTTATAGAAGACGCCTGGTCTATAAGAAGAGCGGCCACCCATTTTGGAGTTGATAACATGACGATAGTGCGATGGAAAAAGCGCAGGATTAAAAATAATTCTACGGATAGAAAAGATGGATCAGGACGACCAAAAGTAAGTTCTGCAGTGCAAGATGAGAGACTTATTGACCATCTCAGACAAAATCCTTTTTCAACGTCGGTTGAAGCTGTTAATGTAACATTATTTCTGGGTTCTTTAGCAACAGTAAATAGAAGAGTAACGAAATCAAAAGTCTCTTGTCGAGTTGCTGCAAAGAAGCCTTTTCTAACAGAAGAACAAAAACAGGCCAGAACGATTTTTGCACTGAACAACGTTCTTCGTGATAATGACTTCTGGGAGAGGGTGTTTTCACTGACGAAAAAATTTTTCAATCATCTTCAAGCAGCAGGAGAATTTTAGTTTATCGTCCACCAAATTCTAGATTTGAACCCGAATATACAAACCAAATTAAAAAAGTTGGAAATTTTTCTGTAAACATGTTTTTTCTGGAGAATCGAAGGAAGATTCAATAGTGAACGATATATTGAAATCCTTGAAAACGTTATGCTGCCATCTGTAAAGGCTTTACATTAAAATAATGACTTCGTTTATCAGCAGGACAACCGTCCAATACACACGGCTAATGTTGTTCGCCAACGGTTTCAGAATAATAACATAGAAACACTTCCTTGGCCAGCCAACAGTCCTGACCTTAACCCAATAAAAAATATATGGAAAGGGAATTGGAGACCACGAAATGCTGAAAAGTTAAGCGATGCTATTTATCGCGCATTGGATCAGCTCTGAGAAGACCATCAGTATTTTCAAAATTTAACCTTTTCAATGCCCAGACGTTTGCAGCTTGTAATAGAGAAAAATGGTGATCCTATTAAATACTAAATTATTTATTTTAGTTCTTTTTTAAGTTAAAATAATTAGTATTAAGTTTACCATCGTTTTTGTCCGTATACAAGTTTCCTATTCGTCGAATTGTTTTCAATCCAGCGCTGTTTCCATCGTATTAGTGTTATTTTATTACTCCAAAATGGGTTACCGCCCTCTTTATAGAAGAGCCTTCGTCCGTTACTCGAGTGATAATTTGATATTGTTCAATAAAGACTTTACTGAAACATTATTTTTGCTAATTTTTTAGTATTATGCAAAATTTAATATAAAAATAAGGTTGCCTTTAATTTAAGTAAAAAAATATTTTCAGTTTTAGAGACCTTTTTTAAACAATATGACAGATTGTCGTACTTTTCAAGGTTTTAGGCATTTTAGCTGGTAGTCCGTATATATTATACATTTTTGGAAAGGTCAATTTTGTGACTGTCTGTATGCGTTTTTTTTTAAAATCAAGTGTACACTGGGATTTGGGGGTTTTGGGTACTGCCAGGCAAAAAAATTATGCATATCCTGGGCTCGACTTTTGAGACCAGCTTAAATACGAAAACTGCATCTGTATATGTCTTACCATTTCCGAGCTACGGGGGCATTTTGAAAAGTCTGCGTTTTGGGATGGGGTCTATAACTTCGTTATTTATAGGAATATTGATTTAATGTAAATAGCTTTTTTGAAGAAAAGACCTTAACCTTCTAACTGATTTTTTCCTAACACAACTAGTTTTTGAGATATAACCCAAAGTTGGTATTTTTTTTATAGAATGACCCCTTATGTATTTGATTTTTAAAATCGGCATAAAATTTTCTTTAAAGCGATGTATCACACACTGTGTTTTATTTTTTGTATTTTTTTATTTTTATGATTTTTATATTTTTATTACTTTTTACGAATATTTATATTTATTTTATCTTTTTAATTTTACCTTATTAAATTAAAAAGTTTAAAAAAGTTTAAAAGATAATATTTAAAAAAATAAATAAATATCGAAAAAATAAAAGTATAAAAAAATACAAAAAAAGAAAGCATAAAGTGTGATACATGATTCTAAATGTAATTTTATGCTGATTTAAAAAATAAAAGAAAAAAAAGGTCATTCCATAGCAAAAATACCAACTTTAGGTTATATCCCAGAAACTAGATGCGTTAGGAAAATTTCAGTTTGAAGGTTGAGTTCTTTGTCAAAATGTCTATAAAAAAGTTTTTTACATGAAAACAATATTCCCATAAATAACAAAGTTATAGACCTCATCCCAAAATACAGACTTTTCAAAAAGCCCCCGTATCTCAAAAAACTCTTAACATGTCGAGAAGCAGTTTTTGTATTTAAGCTTGTCTCGAAAATCGAACCCAGGATATGTATACTATTTTTTGGCTTAGAAGTATCCAAAACCCGCAAATCCCAGCGAATTTAGCCCACCCTGTACATACACTTCCGGCCACATAAAATGCGTACGCTGATTTTATATAGTGTATTATGAGCCTCGCAATTCAGTAACCTTTTAGGTATTTCAAATTGACAAAAAATGTCACTGTCAGATTTTGTTGTTGTATATTGTATATTTAAAAATGCCCCACCTAAACGAATTAGAAAAAGCCCAAATTTTGGCAAAATTAGACGGTGGTTGGTCGGTTCAAAGAGTAGTGGCCCATTATGGACGAAACAAGGCTACAATTGTAAGAATAAGAAGAAAGTATCAAGAAGAAGGAACTGTTGGACGAAGGCAAGGCACTGGCTTGACCCAAATCAGTAGGCCTCAGCAGGATCAGCAACTGATCGACTTCCTTGAGGACCAGGCATTTGCGATGGCCCCAGAGGCGAAAATTGAGGCACATTTTCCTGGATCCATAAGAACGACGCGCAGACGGATAAGCCGCTCTAAACTTAGATGTCGCGTTGCTGCCAAGAAAATCTTACTTAGTGAGGAAAAGAAGCAAGCCAGGCTAATTTTTGCACTAAACCATTCACTAAAAAAAGAAGAATTTTGGCAACAAAAGTGGTCTTTACGGATGAAAAAATCTTTCAGTTCCACAATGGCAGCAAACAAATTTTGGTATATCGCCCGCCACGAACACGCTCGACACATACAGGGTTCCTAAGCAAATCCTTAGGGGGCCAAGCAGCCGTGTATAATACGCAGACAAACGGAAAAGCACATTAGGCAGAAAAGGATGGGCATGGGGCGATGTTGTCACTACATCTTACACGTAGTAAATCCATTCCAGGTTGTTGTTTTCTAATGTTTTCCATTTTCATACCTTTAGGACTGGAATAAAAATTGTTTTTGCTCGACTTTAATACCAAACTGATGAAAGATATCGTAAAAAAAATTATTTTTTGGCTTTTCATTTTGTAACCATTGTCCTTACGCACTGTGTACAGGCTGGGGACTAAGATACATGCAAATGCCTAACCTAAAGCGTTCATACACGACCGGAGAAATCGACTGAGATATTTCCGTAGAAACTTTATCAAGCAAATAGGACGGGTTGACGCCCTCGAACGTCCAATCCGGGTTTTGCACTTTGATTCGAAATCAAAAAGGAGGAACAGTCAGATGTGGGGCCGTGCACAAATTACGTAACGGTGATTTTACCAATTTTTGACCCCCTCCCTATGTAATGTTTTGTAACGGTTTGGCACACCACTCCCCTAATATTACGTAACGATTTCAACACCACTACCCCCCCCCCAAAAAAAAAAATCTTTTCACTTATTTTCATTCCAAATTTTCTTAGTTTCACACAAATGCAAACGCTGTCGAAAACCCCCCTCCCTCCTACGTAACGTTTTGTAACCCCCCTCCCCCTATGACCATTACGTAATTTGTGCACGGCCCCTGTAGTCCCAGTGGAGGAGGGCGAGAAAATTGATATTTTTTCTTAAAAATTATACTCTTTAGACCTATTTCTTTGCGTTCCCGAAATTACGTAATTTTTGAAAAAAAATTGTAAGCGGCACCATTTTTATTTCGTGCTTTGTTTTTCTAACATTTTTGCGTTCGGCTAATTTAATTGAAAAATTTTTGCCTGCGGCGCCCTTTATCTTCTCACTCGAAACCAAGATCCCCCGTTTTAGGAAAAGTGATCCCGTCTCTGTTTCTAAATTTTTTTGAATAAAAGTAGAGTATGATCATGGGGGAAATAATTTTTTTCTGCGGTATGACGAAAATTTCGAGAAAGTTGAATAAAAAAAGTGGCAGAGCTCAAGTTTTTCGTAAAAAAAAACGTTTTTTGTAAAGAAACAGAGCAAAATACATCTTTTCAATAAATATTGGCAGCCCCTTATTTTTCGCTTTTACCCTCCCGCTAGTTTTGAAGAATTGGTTCGCTACGTGTTTCGAGATCATGTCATAAAACACTTCGAAAATATCAAATGTAGTGTAGGGCCAGCTTTATTTAAAATCAATAATATCGCAAGCAAAAAGCTCTGCAGGAAAAACTGCGCCGTTTATTGATTTCTTTGGCTGCTAGTGCTAGCTGCATGGTTTGGCCGTTTCCGGATAGATGTCACTAGTCGGAACGGAATGGAAAGAAATTTAATTAAAAGCGAAGATATTTCTTTCTAATGTTAAAAACCTCACGAGTTTATCGCTCAGTATCGTAAATAATGGACCCTGCCGCATCCTTTAAGCAAGAAAAAGCTATGGTTTGGACCTAAAAACATCTAATTTTTAATTAGATTAGATGTGTGGCCACCATCTAGTGGAATTTGCAGACATCTTGTCAACGGTTATTATTGCAACTATGATTTATGCTCACAATGAAAGAGTGGCGACAATTTTTTCTCATGAAAGCAGTCCGGAGATAATAACAAACTGGCACCATTGCTCAATATACCTGTTAGGAACCCTGTATATTGCTGGGAACCAAGACCGGGCTGGAAGATTTTCTGTGAATGTGTGGAGTTGGATATCGCCGGGAGAACATGGGGCTCTTTTTAGAATCCATGGAAGATTTACGACTGAGGTTTATGTTGATATGATGAGAAATATTATGCTTCCAGAAGCAACCATTCTTCATCCAGAAGGTTTCGTGCATCAGCAGGATAACTGTTCTATCCATACCGCACGCATTCCTAAACAGTGGTTCCATTAAAACAACATCGAGGTTTTGCCATGGCCGGCAAAAACCCCTGACGCCAATTCCATGGAAAATGTGTGGGGCCTTATAGTAATAAAGTTAACATAAATGATAGAATAGAAGAAAACTTACTTGCAAAAGGACTTAACTTTTCCATCGCTCCTAAGAAGATACCTACCATCGATATCATCACCGCCATAGAAGGTCATCCTCTTCCACGACAAGACGCCGACGAGTTCAGACATCAGGTAAGGACCATTATTGACAAACCTATTAAGCATACCTCTAATATAAGCAAAACAGAGGAAATCGCGTTGAAGAATCTTCAAAAGGACAAATCAATTAAAATCTTACCGGCAGACAAGGGCAATGCAACAGTGATTTTGGATACGGAAACCTATGACCAGAAAGTTGAAGAGGTACTTGCTAAAGGAAACTATAAACTTCTCCCAAAAGATCCGACGCAATCAATCGAAAGTAAGGTTTATAGAATTTTGAAAAAGTATTCCAGATATATTCCGGACAATACAAGATCTCAACTTACACCACATTATAGCAAGCCTCCTCATCTATACGGACTTCCCAAAATTCACAAAGATGCAATGCCCTTACGCCCAATTACAAGTTCCAGAAATTCTCCAACAAGCAATCTGTCTAAATTCCTTTTGAAAATTATTCAACCTCTTGCAGGCAAGATCGCTTCATTTGTAGAAAATTCCAACCATTTTGTTAATATTCCTAAATCTTTTGTTTTAGGAACCGAGGATAGACTTGTCAGTTTTGATGTCGAAAGTCTATACACCAATGTCCCAATAAAGGAATCGCTAGATATTATTAGAAAGAGACTGGTTGATGACGAATCCCTTTATGAACGTACCAGCCTACCGCTGGAGGGAGTGATGGAGTTGTTGGAGTGCTGCCTACATAACTCTTATTTTCTAGTGAAAGATAGGTTTTATGCTCAGGAAGATGGTCTGCCAATAGGTTCATCGCTTTCGCCAGTGGTGGCCAATATTTACATGGAGTGGTTCGAATCACTCGCAGTTGATACCGCAACATATAAACCTAAGCTCTGGCTGAGATATGTTGTATATATGTTCACCACCTAAATAACATAAGACCCACCATTAAATTCACAATGGATTTGGAGCAAAATTGTCAAATTCCTTTTCTTGATGTACTTGTCACACGAGTAGAAAGCGACATCAGAACAACAGTCTCTCGTAAACCCACTCACACAGGACAATATTTAAATCAAGGTTCAAATCATTCTGCTACAACCAAACGAGGCATAATCAAAACTTTGTATAACAGAGCCGTTCAAGTTTGTAACAATTCTCATGACTTGGAAATCGAAATAAGAAACATTAAGAAGGATCTGCAGCAGAATGGTTACAGCCTGAAACTTATAACAGATACTATTTCTAAATTTCAACAAACAGGGCAGAGATTACAAGACCAAAACCAGGCAAATGCATTTATTACAATCCCATACGTTAAAGGAGTATCAGAGAAAATTCGAAGAGTAGCGAAAAACTTTAATATTAAAACAGCTTTTAAATCTAGTAATACAATTCGAAGCCTTCTTAGTAATACAAAACCGGAGAACAAACAAAATAAGGAATGCATTTACCAAGTTCTTTGTAAGTGTGGTGAATCATACATAGGCGAAACTAAAAGACCACTATCTGTTAGGCTTAAGGAACATCAGGCGAATACCCAAAAAGGTGAAACCACGAAATCAGGAATTGCCAAACATGCATGGTCAAAACAACACCGAATGAAGCGGGCAGAAGCAAAGGTTTTGCACAAGGAGTCACACTGGAAGAAACGAAAATTCCTTGAAGCTGCCTTTATTGGGCAGAATCAGGGTATTTTCAGTAAACCAAGTGTTGAAATCCCAAATATTTGGAAGCCCCTCCTTGGGCGGAGCCAACATTTTAAACTTCATGGTTGAGTGATTTCTCACAGTATATAAGTACGTAGCCTTAGGAATTGATTTTAGTTTGCACCTGAAGATGATCAGAGATTGTACTGATTGAAATGTCGTGTATAAATAAAATATAGAAAATGGAAGTCCGAAAGACAGAGTTAATTTCACACACATCATTGTCTCAAACAAAAAAGTTAACATAAATGAATATTGTTCCCAGAAATGCCAACCACTTAATGGACCTCATAGTCAGAGGGTACGACGAAGTCATTGTTTCAAATCCAAATTTATTTCAAAATTTAGCATATTCCATGCCACGAAGATTGGCAAAATTTATCGAGGCTGACGGGGCAATGACACGCTACTGAAGAAACGCTTTCTTGTTTTTTTTTTACTTTACGTAGATTAAGTTCTTTTTGATTTCTGGTTATCTGCAAAGATTACTCAAATTTACTGATCCTGCAGATGTGCGCTGACTATGATTAAGTTATTGCATTTCTTTTGCCAAACAGTTCCTTCTTCTCGATACTTTTTTCTTAATCGCAAAATTGTGGTCTTGTTTTGTCCATAATGAGTTTTAGGAATAATTAATTATAATAAAATGTTGAATAAGTTCAAAAAATTGTTTTTTTCATTAGTGTATTAGTTTTTTAGTAAAGTGTGGCCAGTCTCTTTACGTTTGTGTTTACAATGTCAAAAGATCTAACCTGTAATTCGAAAACGTCAAAGTCAGTGACAATAAGTCAGTGATAAATTCAACAGACCTGCAGCTAACTTCGGCTGTATGCATTTTATGTGGCCGGAAGTGTACTTATTTTAAATTTGACTGCCGTATAAAAGCCCTTGCTAAAATAATAGCCTAGTTGGTGAGTTCGGAAAAATACAAATGCTTTGGTGTTGTTCAAGGCCCATTGTACGGTGTGTGTGCTTGCTTGTAAAATTTAAATTAGCTGCCAGGCTAGCTAGAATTGTGAGCTTTATTTCTATCGCCGCAGCCGGAAAGCGCGGAGTCTCCACGATAGACTATGCGGAAAAATGTTCCGGCAGTCTCAGAGTTACGAGTTGTAAAATTTATATTGTAATGGGCTTGAGGCAAGTTTGATTTTTAAAGGATGACTCTACTTTTGCACCCTAGGGTACAAAAGTACTTTTTCCTAATTGAGTGCGTAAAAGTGGTTTTTAGGCTCGCACATTTACGTGAAATAAGTTAACTTTCCGCACGCGTTCATAACATAATAATTTTTACACGTGCATAAAATAGTAATTTTTTTTTATACCTTCATCAAAAACTTGATTTTAGTAACTGTCTGCAGATAACTAAAGCATGGCTTTTTTCGTTACCGATGCAAAAAAACATTTTTTTTTTATCACGGTGCAAATCCAAAATTAAAGAGAAATAGCGAAAAATAGTAACATTTCAAAAATCTAATTATTCTTGCATAAAAATTACGCCATTTCCGCCAGTTTTCACCAAGTATTAACGAAAAAAATAATTTAAAAAACCATTGTTATATCATTTACCAGCCGCCTTAATTTATAGTGTACAGATGGTGTGTTGCGAGAAGTGTTCTCCGTTCGAGATTTTTAAAAGTATTTTTCTGTTTTTCTTGTATTTTTTGATAAAGGTATTAAAAAAAATTAGTGTTATCAACTCGCGGCTAAACTGTGTTTTTTTTACTCGCGTCTTTAAATACTGCACTGCGCTCGTTATTTAAACCAATGCTAGTATAAAAATCACTATTTCAACCACTAGTTGTGAAAACTACTATTTTATACGTTCGTAAAATGGTAGTTTTTACAACTACTGACCTAAATAGTGCTTTTTACAAGCGTCATTTAAAAAAAGCACGCACAGCTAGTCATTTAAAAACGCAAGTAAAAAATCAAAGTTCTAAATGTTTTTTTTTTGAAATACCTTTATCAAAAAACTGAAAAAAACTAGAACACAAATGCATTTATTTTGTCATATTTCGCATAATTTCCTTCTGTTAGCCATTTAAGTTTTTAATATTATTTGTGCAGCAATGTTAAGAGAAGTTATGAATAACATTTTTTTTTTGACAAAAA
The DNA here is from genome assembly GCA_963921995.1 of Oxystoma pomonae. NCBI lineage: Eukaryota > Metazoa > Arthropoda > Insecta > Coleoptera > Brentidae > Oxystoma > Oxystoma pomonae. Next base: position 6,105,199 of record OY998164.1, read on the forward strand.
CAAAAAAGTGTCCGATATTTCGCGCCATTCCTCTACTTTCATTGATGACAGTAATTGTAGAGACGTCGATTAAAAGTTTTTATCGGAAAATTGTCTCGAGATAAATTTTACTTTCCAAGGTAGGAAAATCTTTTAAAGTGTTCCATTTTAAAATAAATTCTTTCGATGGTCTTCCTTAGCGCAACATTGCCCTAGGCGCTAGAAACGGCAACCGACCTAACGAAATCTTAAGGTCACTAACAATAAATTTTTATTAAAAAAAAATCTTAAGCACAAGTTAAAATTTTTTATTTATGCCCATCGCTTTTATTCTGGTATAAGAACGATAAAACATTATTTTCTACTTTTGAGTGAATTTAATAAAAGGCTGTTCCTTAAAAGGTTTTTTAATAAAAATTTATTTTTTAATTTTTAGATTTGTACCCTAAATCGTCCGTTTTCAATTCGCCATATTGAAATTTTCAAATCTGATCAAAAATTCATATCCCCTTCCTGAAAAACCCCTGTTTGCCAATTTTGATTTAAATCGAACAAACTAAATCTCTTCCCCCTCCACTCTCGTTAGAAGGAAGTTTGTACCTAATAATACCATATTATTGTATTGTCGCCGGAACTATAAACGCATACCAAATTTGAACACACACCCTTAATTTTTAGATTTGTACCCTTAATCGTCCATTTTGAATCCGCCATATTGAAATTTTCAAATCTGATCAAAAATTTATAATACCTCTCCTTAAAAACCCCTGTATGCCAATTTTGATTAAAATAATAAAAATCGAACTATATCTTTTTTCCCCTCCAGTTACCTCGTTAGAGGGATGTGGGTACCTGAGACTACCATATTATTGTATTTTTACCGGGACTATAAATGCATACTAAATTTAACATAATAAACATGACCGAAAATCGGCCATCTTATATCCGCCACATTGAATTTTCAAAATCTGATCAAAAATTCCTACTCCTTATTCCCAAAAGCATCCGTATAACAATTTTGGTTGAAATCGTACAAACTTAGGTGTTTTCCCCTCTCCACTCCCCTTGTAGGGGGGAGGGGTGCCTAATAATGACATATTATTGTATTGTCACTGGAATCGGATGTGTAAGGGTTAGTTAAAATTGGTTAGAAAAAGATGACCAAAAATCGTTCATTTTAAATCCGCTATATTGAATTTTCAAAATCTGATTTGAAATTCATATCTCCATCCCCAAGTGCCCCAACACACCAAAGCTTGTAAAAAAGCCGTACCAATAATAATTCTCCCAATCAAGTTAGCCTGAAAAAAATGCAGAGGCAAAGACTCTCATGGGCGTGAGTCGTTTCCAGGGCCTACACTGATTTTTACATTATATTCTTTATTTTTCACAGTTATTATTGTTACACATTTTACGACACTTTGGCCATCGTAATATCTCATAGTTATATGTAGAGTTATGCGATCCAGCATGATAAGAGAATTTTTTCACCCAGTATCAGATTACCAAAAAATGTTATCAGTGGCCTTATAGTGCAGACGATCGATTGAGCAGCCTAGCCCAGGCCTAATGCCATGCCGTGCCGTGTCATGCCGTATTCCAAAAACCACCCTTTTATACGAATGCGGAATATCGGATCAAGCCGAAAAGATAAAGTTGCGACGACTTGAAGTTTTTTTTTCTCTAAACGATGATTGCAGGTTGTTTATAATCGACTTAATAAGTAAATAAAATAAATAGTTTACAAATACGTTTAAGGTAAAGCGATTTTATTTTTTTTCTGCATTAAAATACATTACACTAGGGTAAGAAACCCAACTATTTTTTTGGGTTTAACTACACCCAAGTAACGAATAATTATCAATTAAAAATTTTAGTTGGCTCGCAAAAAAACCTATATTAGACACTCTAAGATGGTCATAGGACGTACACGCACACGTGGAATATAGTGCAATATTCTGTCTTCCTTTTATCTGTACAAAAGCAAAGACTTCCGCTCGAATACAGATATCAAAGTCCAATCTCTGCGGTCTATTGTTTTCATCAATGTCACGTCATTTGCACATATAACTTTCATACATGACGCTAACCTTCGTAGCATAGCGCTTGCGGCATGTTGCTAACGTGAAGATGTCATCAAATACGCAGCGAGTTTTGCTATTGTTCAATAGCAAATAAATTAACTGCCGATTTGCATTCGGATCTTGACCCACTCGCTAATTTGCGGGATCTGTTTGTCAATGATGAGTTCTTAATACAGCCTACAAGTGTTTTGGAGTTAAAACAAGTATATCTGTAAAAATATTTCAAAACCTAAATTACAGTATTCTTGATGTTTTAGCTTATGCAATTAATGAGAGTTTTTTGTCTGGAATTTTCCCCAGTTCTCTAAAAACAGCAGTTGTGATACCATTACACAAATTAGGTTCCTATAATGATCTTGTCAATTTTCGGCCCATATCTCTATTACCCACTCCTCTGTCCAAAATCATTGAAAAGATATTGAAAAGACAAATCTCAATTTGGGTTTCAAGAATCTCTTTGCACTAATGATGCAATTTTTTGATTTTTGGAAAGCTTATATCTAAGCCTTAATGATAAGGAACTTGCAGCGGCCATCTTTTGCGATTTTTCTAAGGCCTTTGATTGTGTTAATCACGAAATCCTAACCAAAAAATTATATATCTATGGCTTTAGATGATTGTCCTCATCATATTTGGAATCTTTCGTCACAGACAGAAACCAGTATGTAAGGAACGGAACTTTGAGAACAGAACTGAGGGCCATTAACCATGGTGTTTCGCAGGGCTCAGTTCTTGGACCAATTCTCTTTATTTTATACATCAATGACCTCTCAAAAGTTCCAATCCGAGCAAAGCTAACTAATTTTGCTGATGATGTAACACTTAAATGAAGTGAGAAAAATGCATAAACTCTAAAAGTAATGGTTGCTCAGGATATCGTAAAAATAAAAGAGTGGTGTGACTATAATTATTTGTGTTTTAATATTGAAAAAAAAAATTTAGGATTTAGATTTGCTATTTCTGACATAGATTTACAGAACTGCAGCATAAGAGCAAATCAGGATATAAAGTTTTTGGGGATACACAATGATGATAGGTTGAAATTTGATAAACACATTATTAATCTCAATAAAAAATTGTCGTCCGGCTGCTTTGCAGTGAGACAGACTTTCAACGAGCTTGGTCCTCAAATAGCCAAATCAACCTATTATGCTTTAATTGAGTCATGTCTGAGGTACGGGATCGCATTCTGGGGTTATTGTAACAGTCATTTGTTTGGTTCAGTTTTTGTTCTTCAAAAGAGAGCTGTTAGATATCTCTGTGGATCAAGTCTAAGGGAACACTGCAAACTTTTGTTTTTGAAAGAAAGAATTCTTACAGTAACATGCCTGTTTATTTTGGAAACAGTTTGTTTGGTTTTCAAAAAATATAAGAGTTCAACTTGTCGTGATTCTTATAACACCCGAAACAGAAACAATATTCCTCTCCCAATACCACACAGTCTGTCATATATGAGAGCCTTAAAATGTATAACAAGATTCCAGAATATTGCAAAATTGAAAATTCATTCAAAAAGTTTCGTGAATCAGTTAAAGAATTGTTGGTTACCAAGGTAATACTATTCAAGAGTTTTATAGTGACACATTCTAATAGGAAAGTAAAATAATGTTTGCTTTTGTCTCTTTCTTTTATTTTATGTTTTTTTTTTCGTATCCGATAGGACAATTGATAATCGATGTTAGGGTTACTGTTTTACAATTTTAAAATTCCTTGGTATTATTATTTTGGATTGACATTATTGTGTATTTTAGTTATTAGTGGCGCATATTATTATATTATTACATTAAAGTGTTTTTAAGTGACCTAATTACTTGCAAGTTTTGTTGTTTTTAACTTTAAAATTCTTATTAGTATTTTAGATGAATTTTATTATGACATTTAGTTGTTGACATTTTTGAAATGTTTGCTTTATTTTCTATACTTAGTTTTTAGTCGCTTTGTCTATAAAAATCTTCGTATTTTTCGACAATAAAGCATATTGAATCTTGAATCAATAAACGAGCGGCCGAACCAAAGAAAGCAAGATAGAAATACGTGGTAATAAAATGTAAAATTTCACGTATACCGCTGGGCACCTCGTACGTATCATGACCAACTTAAAGTGTCTATCTATTTGTTCCAAAATTCATAGGCATACAATGAAAATACATATAACCATATATTTTTAGAGTAAATCAGAGGTTCGAACTTCCAGACTCCCACGGAACCTTATTTCTTCAAGCCGTTCAATAACAAATTCGAAATTTATAAGACCGGTTTTGAATCGAACTCATTTAATATCGAACTCGTAATTTGTAAAACCCATTTTCAATAAAAACCCGGAATTTATCAAAGCATTATTTTTCGAAATCGGATTTCGTAAGACCCTTTGTTTATCAGAAATTTCTGCTAAATTGATTGCGCATTCGCCAATAATACATGAACGGGAGGCGTGTATACTAGATATTGGTGTGGTAAAATCGGCTGTGACAGCTACTTTCAGTTGGCTAGCCAAAGAAGCGAGGAAATAAGCCCTTAACGTCCTTAACGTAATTTAAAATGGCATGAAAGTCTATGTATATCAGTTAATTATCTTGGTAAAACGTATTAGGAATAATTGCACAAGTACCCAATTTATTATTAACGAAAGTCTAAATATTTTTGTTATTTTTATCTAAAATGTGCATTGAAAAAAAGGTAATTACTCTTTTCGGAAAATAAAATGGCTCTTGAAAGAAGTAGTGTAGGGGCATATGTCGATAATTTCTATCCCGTGGGATTTTTTATGAAGGAGTTTTGTGACTATTTAAGATTGATAGCTCTTTAGTCACACAATCAAGTGTTACCCGGTGTTTTGTTCGAATCCGTGTAGAAGGAGTTGATATGACGATATCTTTCAAGAGCAACCAGGCCATGATTATACTCGATTCCATATAACTCGAGTACGAGGATTCGCAAAAAACAAGATTTTTGCCATTTTTTTGCCATTTTCTCGTTCTCAAAAAATCTTAATAATTCGACGTTTTGTCAGACCAACCGCAAATGTACCCCAAACTATTAAGCATGTCTGCCAAATTGGGTTCTTATTGTTTGGTGCAGTTTGAAGCTTCATGACCTAGAAAAATACCCCAGCAAAATTAACAAATTGCAAAGAATTTGTCAAAGCAATATTTTTCGAAATCGGTTTTCGTAAGACCCTTTGTTTATCAGAAATTTCTGCTAAATTGATTGCGCATTCGCCAATAATACATGAACGGGAGGCGTCCACGCAGGTGGCGCAGCGGCGTGGCGTTTCGATGCATTTGTCGCTGCTACGCGCTCATACTTATAGAGGTAGCGTTCAATAGTTTATGTATAGATGTCATTTGCATTCCAGTTAGAAACAAATTTCTGATAAACAACAGGTCTTACGAATTCCAGTTTTGAAAAATAATGGTTTGACAAATTCGGGGTTTGATTAAAAATGGGTTTTACCAATTACGAGTTTGATGGTTACCACAACTTTTCGAATGCTTATGTATCTGTAATTTTTATTAACCTTAATTTCTTTCAGTAGTTTAGAAATTACCTTTAATAAACTCGGACAGGCGTGTGAGAGCATAAAGATGATGCAAATACACTGAAATGCAATTTACGTAAAAATATGAGAGGTGTATACTAGATATTGGTGTGGTAAAATCGGCTGTGACAGCTACTTTCAGTTGGCTAGCCAAAGAAGCGAGGAAATAAGCCCTTAACGTCCTTAACGTAATTTAAAATGGCATGAAAGTCTATGTATATCAGTTAATTATCTTGGTAAAACGTATTAGGAATAATTGCACAAGTACCCAATTTATTATTACCGAAAGTTTAAATATTTTTGTTATTTTTATCTAAAATGTGCATTGAAAAAAAGGTAATTACTCTTTTCGGAAAATAAAATGGCTCTTGAAAGAAGTAGTGTAGGGGCATATGTCGATAATTTCTATCCCGTGGGATTTTTTATGAAGGAGTTTTGTGACTATTTAAGATTGATAGCTCTTTAGTCACACAATCAAGTGTTACCCGGTGTTTTGTTCGAATCCGTGTAGAAGGAGTTGATATGACGATATCTTTCAAGAGCAACCAGGCCATGATTATACTCGATTCCATATAACTCGAGTACGAGGATTCGCAAAAAACAAGATTTTTGCCATTTTTTTGCCATTTTCTCGTTCTCAAAAAATCTTAATAATTCGACGTTTTGTCAGACCAACCGCAAATGTACCCCAAACTATTAAGCATGTCTGCCAAATTGGGTTCTTATTGTTTGGTGCAGTTTGAAGCTTCATGACCTAGAAAAATACCCCAGCAAAATTAACAAATTGCAAAGAATTTGTCAAAGCAATATTTTTCGAAATCGGTTTTCGTAAGACCCTTTGTTTATCAGAAATTTCTGCTAAATTGATTGCGCATTCGCCAATAATACATGAACGGGAGGCGTCCACGCAGGTGGCGCAGCGGTGTGGCGTTTCGATGCATTTGTCGCTGCTACGCGCTCATACTTATAGAGGTAGCGTTCAATAGTTTATGTATAGATGTCATTTGCATTCCAGTTAGAAACAAATTTCTGATAAACAACAGGTCTTACGAATTCCAGTTTTGAAAAATAATGGTTTGACAAATTCGGGGTTTGATTAAAAATGGGGTTTTAGCAATTACGAGTTTGATGGTTATCACAACTTTTCGAATGCTTATGTATCTGTAATTTTTATTAACCTTAATTTCTTTCAGTAGTTTAGAAATTACCTTTAATAAACTCGGACAGGCGTGTGAGAGCATAAAGATGATGCAAATACACTGAAATGCAATTTACATAAAAATATGAGAGGTGTATACTAGATATTGGTGTGGTAAAATCGGCTGTGACAGCTACTTTCAGTTGGCTAGCCAAAGAAGCGAGGAAATAAGCCCTTAACGTCCTTAACGTAATTTAAAATGGCATGAAAGTCTATGTATATCAGTTAATTATCTTGGTAAAACGTATTAGGAATAATTGCACAAGTACCCAATTTATTATTACCGAAAGTCTAAATATTTTTGTTATTTTTATCTAAAATGTGCATTGAAAAAAAGGTAATTACTCTTTTCGGAAAATAAAATGGCTCTTGAAAGAAGTAGTGTAGGGGCATATGTCGATAATTTCTATCCCGTGGGATTTTTTATGAAGGAGTTTTGTGACTATTTAAGATTGATAGCTCTTTAGTCACACAATCAAGTGTTACCCGGTGTTTTGTTCGAATCCGTGTAGAAGGAGTTGATATGACGATATCTTTCAAGAGCAACCAGGCCATGATTATACTCGATTCCATATAACTCGATTACGAGGATTCGCAAAAAACAAGATTTTTGCCATTTTTTTGCCATTTACTCGTTCTCAAAAAATCTTAATAATTCGACGTTTTGTCAGACCAACTGCAAATGTACCCCAAACTATTAAGCATGTCTGCCAAATTGGGTCCTTATTGTTTGGTGCAGTTTGAAGCTTCATGACCTTGAAAAATACCCCAGCAAAATTAACAAATTGCAAAAGTAACATACTAAAGGGCGCTATTCATCAATTATTAAAGCCAAGAGAACCAAATTGGGTAACAGAGATAAAAAGGTCAAGTCCAACAATTCTGTAAAAAAAAATTTTTTTCATCTATGACGCGTTTCAATATGGCGGCTAATATCTCAAAATAGAGACCTCTAGCCACATTTTATTTTATCCAATTACGTAAAAAAAGTAAAAATAACAAGGTGTCCATCAATTCTTGTTGACTTATCTCTGCTCAATATGAAAAAAAAATTAAATAATGCATGACCTTGATTGACCTTGAAAAAAAAAACAACTTTTTGTGTTTTTTACAATTAACATCTACGCAAAAACTTTAAGTGCCGAAGATGAAATTAACATCTTAGCCATAAATAAACACTTAATTTTAAACCTTTCTACCATTTTTTTGATCTGGCGTCCCAGATGTTTATGCTATACCCCGGTAAAAATGACCTATATGCCTGTTGTTTTTACTTTCGGAACTGTGAATTTTATGTTCTACTCACTTGTCTAGCTAACAAAGTCATTTAGATAACCTATAAAAGAGTTAGCAGAAGTTAGATATACATTACCATATTCTGGATTAGGTGTTTTAGATGCCATTTTCCAAAATGGCGGTCGAAAAATTATAAAAAATACAATTTTGCCAACCGGTGCGTGATTATACTCGATTTCATATAACTTGAGGACGAGAATTCCAAAAAAATCACTTTCGAGGTCATCCGACCTCAAATGACCTTGAAAATAGCAAAAAAAACCGATTTTTTCCATTTTCTCTTTTAAAAAAAATCTCCATAATTTAATGTTTTATTACACCAACATCTGGAACGCCAGATCAAAAAAAATGGAAGGGCGGTTTAAAATGACGTGTTTTTTTTATGGCTAAGATGTTAATTTCATCTCCGGCACTCAAAGTATTTGCGTAGTGGTAAATTGGAGAAAACACTACAAAAAGTGGGTTTTTCAATTTTACATGGTATTTTCAAGGTCAATCGAAGTTATGCATCAACTAAACTTTTTTTTCCATAGCAAGTAGTAGTAGGTTGCCAGTTTGAAATATCAGCCGCCTTATTGAAACACGTCATAGCTGAACAAAATTTTTTCTTACAAAATTGTTGGACTTGACCTTCTTATCTTTGTTGCCAAATTTGGTTCTCTTCGCTTGAATAGCGCCCTTTAGTATGTTAGTTTTGCAATTTTTTAATTATACTGGGGTATTTCTCAAGACCATGAAGCTTCAAACTGCATCAAACTCTAAGTATCGAATTTGGCATATAGCTTGAGGTATATTTGAAGTTGGTCTGAAAAAACGTCGAATTATTAAGATTTTTTGAATAGAAATTGGCAAAAATCTTGTTTTTTTACGATTTTCGAAGTCATTTCATGTCGGATGACCTTAAAAGTAAATTTTTTGGAATCCTCGTCCTTGAGTTATTTGGAGTGGAGTATAATCATGGCCTAATTACGAAAGTTGTATTTTTGATGATTTTTGGCCGCCATTTTGAAATATGACGTCATATCAACCCCTTCTACACAGATGCGAATAAAACAACCAATAACACTTGATTGTGTGGCTAAAGAGCTATCATTCCCACATAGTCACAAAACTCCTTCATTAAAAATCCCACGGACTTACACATGCCCCTTCACTAAAGCGTTTTTATCTTGTTTTAGGGAAATCACGAACTTTGGGAGTTGGCCTGTTTTGTCTTGGAGACAGAGATCATTTTTCTTCATTTTGGGCTCAATGTAAGTAACCAATCATAATGATCAAAATATTAGAGTATAGCTTTTATATACCTGCCATTATTTCCTCCCCCACTAAAAGTCGTTAAACCAATTCGTCGATTTTTTTGATTCGAGAAGATCTTGTTAGTTCCTCTGTCTTTCTTAAGTTTTCTGTCATTGTTAAGGAAATTTCTTGCTTCCTTCTGCGCATTCACTTTTTTAACGTTTTGGTCATTACTTACGCTTTAGCAGTTCACCACTAGTGCGAAGCATTATCTTTTTTAAGAGCATACTTGCCATTAATTATTTTTGATAATTCTTTTATGATCTAGATGTCTTCTAATAACAACTTCATCTCTTCAAAAGCCGGGTGGGTCACTACAATTTATTGAAATATTTAAACTAATCTCATTAAAAGTTTAGCAAGTGTTTTTTAAAAGTTTATTAGTTGGGAGCAATTAAGTTCAACAAATTAAAAAAGTCTCCCTCCTTAATTTCATCGCCTTTAAAATGTTTAATCTTTAATTAAAATATTTATGATGATAAGAACGAAATGGCGCACAGTGAATCGATGCAATCATTTTTTGTGAACATTAAGATCTGTTTTGTGCTTAGTTTGTTGCTAATATACCACGGTTTAATTAAATCATAAGCCACGAATTATTTTATCTTTGTCCTTTTTGCTGTGACGTGTTTTTACAGATCATTTTATATATTTGTGAACATTGTTTTCTAAGAGCAGACCCTTGAAACACTTAACAGCCATTTGACTTTCCATTTTTTTCAAATTTTTTAATTTATTTTCTATACATTGCATCGTTTCGTGTTCGTGGCATATCGGACACACATTTTGCTTTTCAATTCATTACGACTAGGCCTCCAAAATCTAATGGATAGTCCAGAAACCTACAGGCGTGTTTCATTCTTGTTAGAAATCATCAGGATAACATAGGACTGTATCTGGCGTATGAAGCGTAACATAAACAACCACACCCAGCGAATTTAAACAACTTTCGTCGTCAAACAACGCGGTATGTTGGATGGCTATATGCACCTACTTATTTTGTTTTTTTATATTTTTTTGAAATTATTTTTTTTTAAATTTTCAAAATGTAAAAATTTACATTGATTTTTTTAAAAAATGCTCATATGTGCACAATTTTGTTTTATTATTTTTGCATTCTTTATAAAAACCATAAACTAATAAAACATTTTGCTGGATTTTTTGCGATATTTTGAGAAAAACGGCCAAAAGCACTATATATACCTATGTGCTATCCCCAGTTGTTAAAAATTTAAATTGAATCCAGCGAGTTACAAATAATGATTTTATTAATTTAATTTCTTGATAACAATCACAAACAGATAATCTATATATTAATTCAAAATCCATCAGCGGCGCACCACGTAAAAGTTTAGGGGGAAACAAGAACTTCACCTTTGAAAAAATATCTCTCTATAGATTCTCACGATCAGTTAGTATGTATGGTCAGAGAAGCAAACCACAGGATCGGGGATTTACGTAGAAGACCAGGTGGATCGAAAGAGATACCCGCTCGGAGAGCAAGCCACGGTCTTTCAGGCAGAGGTGTATACCATAATAATGGCTGCAACCATGGAGGAAATACAGAACGGTAGGAAGGAGCATGTTTATATATGCTCCGACAGCTAATCGGCCCTAAGGGCGCTCAAAATCAACAAAACCCTGGTGAAGGAATGTGCGGATGCACTAGAATCCTGGGAGAGGGCAAACAAGTGACAATTATGTGGGTACCGGGACATATGGGGGTGCCGGGTAACGAGATGGCCGACAAGCTCGCCAGAATCGGGGCAAGCACCCAGTATGTAGGGCAGGAACCACTCCTAGGAACAACTAAGAGGAAATTGCAAAGATGATTCAATAAATGGGCCAACGATGCCATGACGACCGCTTGGAGAGGAGGAACAGGTTGCAGACAGACCAAGGTCTTCGTGAAGGGCCCGGATGTAGCTAGACAAAAATGGCTTCTCGGGAGATCACGAATCATAACAGGTCACAACCGACTAAAGCACATGACCCGGATCGCGGTGGAAAATGACTCGACCTGCCGGGCCTGCGGGCGGGCAGAAGAGACATCTCGACATGTTATAGCGAACTGCGAGGCATACCAGAGGACGAGATACTAGGTATTCGGTTTCCCGACCCTGAATGAGGAGGACCTGCACATGCTCAAATGGGACAAAATGCTGGACTTTGCAAAAAGAACAGTGAAACCAGATGAGCAGACTGCCAGACCAGTGGTGCAGGCGGTGGATTAGGAGCAGGCTCGGGGTAGGGCAGAAAGGGCCCAGGGAGGCCCACTTGTCAGGCTCCGCGCCTCCCCTTCTCTACTACTAGTATGTTTGGATTACGTAAGCCCTAAAAATTAGCCTATGTTTAACATTTGATCTAAATATCTCTGTAGATCAGTAAAAAAGTGTTTGGGGATATGTTCACGGGAAAAATTTTTTTCTTATTTTGACCTGAAAAATTCCTGCCTAAAATTTTGTTAAAGAGCCTCTGGAGGCAAACTTACGGACCTTCCGACATTTTTAAGAAAATCTGTGAATACCTTAGTACCTAATTTTTTTCATTTCATTTCATTCTTTCTTAGACTTCTGAATAAGCCAGACAAATGTAAAATAAAGCAGCTGCCAAGGAACAGCCTGTGCATAATCATAGGTCTGTATACAGGCCTGGCCGACTCAACCAAGACACGAATTGTAGTGAGCAATATACCGATTTGTAGATTCTGTGGAGGTGAGGAAACGCCGGTACGTATCCTATGCCACTACGTAGGATTAGTGAGAACAAGGGCGAAAATATTTGGCCCTGGTTCCTTCATCAAGGAAGTTGGGATGAGAACTTGTAGACAGGTATGAGCCACAATAGACCTCTTAGGTCGCAGTGGAGGGTGCAGTATTGCACATCTCATAACAAACCGAACCTAACCTATACTGCAAGATCTAGGCACACTTATTTTACCATAAAACCCAAGCAACAATTTCATTTTCCATTTGTCTGATCGGCACCTCACTCGCGATTTTGCCGATGCAGCTAATGTCATCTCTACGTAATTCTATTTAAAAATATACGAATTTTGCTCTAGAGCTCCTTTTTAGGTAGCAGCTATTATGTATAGAAGTCAAGCATTAAAGATGGTTGCGGCAAGGACTCTATTGCGAAAAATAGACAAAAGTTTTTAATAAATTGATTGTAAAGTGTGTCTATGTTAACATAAGTAATCTGCAAGAGTTAGCGGTATGCCTACTATTTCATAAACATTAACTTTTTTTGTCTTCTAAAAAAGGGCTAAAGTAGCTTTTACTTCAAAACTGGCATAAAAAGTGCTTTCAACAGTTCTGGGAAAGTGCCTAAGGAGGTAAAGTTTTTTTTGAAAAATAGGTATACTAATAGATTTTAAATTTTCCTTCTAGTTTTTTTGCTGCACTTGCTTTAAATCAAGAATTTTAAGGTAAGTAATTTAAGAAACTTTACCAATCTACAGAGCGTCAAGTTTTGGTTTGAGTCAGGTCTGGACGTATTAATTTTAAATTAACTTTCTTTATAGAAATACAAATAGTAGTATATGGGGTGCTCCAAAAGTCTGAATCCAGATTTGCTTTAAGAAACATTCCAGAACTAACAGACTAGCCTGCCATTAGCAGTATTTCCGTGCGAATCTCAATTTATGGTGAAGGTGCCAATCGTTCTGTCACTGTTTCACTGAATGACAAACGAGGTCAAATTTCAAAATCCGCAGCAAGTATTTAACCAATTGCTTTTGCCTTTTCGGCTAAGTTCGGCTAGTTTCGGGTTTTTTCAGTTTCTTGAGACGCCATGACTGTTTTATCAAAATCCGCAAATATTTTGGTAATCACTTGAAATTTTGGACTTTATTTTGTGTAAATAAGTTCAGATCTGAGTACTTTTGAATTTTCAACCTATATTTTTCTGATTTATGAAACACGAACCTTAAAGCCAAAACCATACCATTGTCTAAGATTTTTAAGCCATGATATCCGTCTTCGACCCGGACCTCTTCTGCCTTCAATTTTGCCTTCTATTATCAATTTTAAAAGTTTATATTTGTCATTTCTTAAAATATGGCCAAAATATTCAAGTTTTCGTTATTTGATGGTAAATAAAACTTCAAGCTCTTTATTGATTCTAAGGAGAATATTCACATTAGTTACTCGGTCTACCCAAGATATCCTTAGTATTCAACTTTTTGCACATGGCCTTAGTCAGTGTCCATGCTTCCATGCGATAATATAAGATGCTAAAAACATAAAACCGAATCACACGAATTTGGAGAGAGGTATTAAGATCGCGACTAAGCAACACTGATTTCATTTTAATAAAAGATGATCTGGCCTGTTTAATTCTTGCACGAACTTCTTGCATGTTGTCCCAGACAACCCAAGTATTTGTATGAATCCACGCATTCGACTTGCTGCCCATTCACTTCTAACATGCCTTGGATATTGTTTTCCTTGGATATGACCATCCATTTTGTTTTTCCAATATTTAAGTTAAGCCCGAATTGTGAACTTTTGGCAGCAACTCTTGCAGGCTTGCCAGCGTATGTGTTATTATGACAGTGTCATCGGCATATCGTATTTTGTTGATTTTTATGCCGTTTACGGACAGACCCTCTTCGCAGTTATGAAGTGCATTCTCTATTACTTTGTTACTATAGATATTAAACAACAGCGGAGAGAATATACAACCTTGGCGTACTCTTCTTCTTATGTGAACCTCTTCGGACAGTTGGCCATCAACCTTTGTTTGAGTAGTCTGATTCCAGTATAGATTAGCTTGGATTTAGATCTTTAGACCAACTTCTTTTAGCGGTTCTATGAGCTTTTCGTGTTGGACTCGATCAAATGCTTTCTCATAATCTATGAAACAGTCATATACTGGAACCGACACATCCCTAGACCGCTGAACTAAGACTTGAATGCCAAACAAGGCGTCTCTTGTCCCGAACCCACCACGAAATCCAAACTGCATGTCGCCCATAAAGGATTCGCATTTCCCATAAATTCTTTTATGGAAAATCTTTAGAAATATTTTTAACATATGGCTTATTCGGCTAATTAGGCGGTAATCACTACACTTTTTGCTGAATATTTTTTAGGCAGCGTAACAAAGGTTTATTTTAGCCAGTCAGCGGGGATTTTACCGCTACGATAAATCAAGTTAAAAAGTTTGACCAGCGTATTTAGCGAATCTTCGTTTTTTATTTAGTGTATACTTTGCCTTGTCCTACCGTTTTTCTGTTTTTAACTGAAGATATTGCGTGTTTTACTTCCTCTGGTGTCATATCTATGCCTGGGTTCGAGAATTCTGCTGGCTGTTCGGATCGGTTATCGGTAAAGAGATGTACTATGTAGCTACACCATTATTTTAGTTTTTGTTGGTATCCGGTATGATTTTACTTTGATTATCCACAGGGATTCCAGCTTGTCTTTTATTAAATAATCCGGACGCTTCCTTTATGCGTTTGTGTAAATTGAAAGTGTCACGTTTAGCATCTAGATCTTCTATTTCTTGACATTGCTGTGTTATCCAGTCTTGTTTTCCTGACCTTATCTTGTTTTTTATTGCTCTATTGATTTCATGATACTGACTTTTTTACTGCGTCTTTTATCCATCAACTCCAGGATTTCATTGGTCATCCAAACTTTCTTTTTATTTCTTGTTTCATCCTTGCCTAAGAGTGTTGTTCTTTCGACTATGGCACTTTTAACCTTTAATAATAAATATGTTTATTTATGAACGTTTGTAATTACAATGCAATGCAAATACAAACGAACTCCACAAAAGTTAACTTGCTCGTGGGCTTATTCGTTCACAGACGAATATCTCCTGTCCATGAGGACTTTAAATAATAATACTAATAATAATTTAAACGCAATAGGAGATCTAGTTAATAATAAATTTATAACTAAAAATCTTTTCTTTCTTTTGAACTGAGTCAATTTCATTTCTCGAAGTGTTTCGCAACCAATGGGAAAATCTTCTCCGTAAGACCAATGAGTTAAGCAAGAAAACGGATATTTATGATTCTTTCTCTAACTCATTACTGCACAGAATTACACCAACTTCGGTTGGTTGGCTTTTTATCGGTAAAGGTAGTCGCTATTCGGCGCTAATTGTTAATTAGCGTTAATAAAGGTAAAAGGCTGACAGAGCGCTATTGCGCCTGCCTGATTAAAGGTAAGAGTAACAGACTGGCCAAAAACCTGACCGAAATCACCCTATTTAAACCTAAGGAATCGGTTACCAGCAAGTTATTCGGTCGCGTCGGGCCCGCCCGCAAGAGTACGCAAAATGCATTCGAGATCAAGATAGCTTTGCTTCCACCAACTCTTGTAAAGGTCCAATATTTACTTAGGGAAAAGCAGCAAGCCTCGGTTCTCTCTGGCATAGCGGCGTAAATATTTGGGAAGAGTCGAGTCACACGAGGCTATATTTCGAGGTAATAGACCTTCCAGCGTTTTCCCGAATGATCAGGCGATTGGGGAATAGGTAGTTACTCGTTATATTTATTTATGCATTGAATAAAGGGAATAAGCTAGGTTTAGAGGTACTCTGTATTCGATCTGTGCGCTCTCAATCCAAAAATTATTTTTGTTGTTCCCAGGTAAAAAAACCGCAAAGGTTCTTATGAAATTAAGTGAGTTTTTATGATGTTTTATAGGGTTTTATAAAATTCTGCGAGCCAGTCAAAACTGATCTGAGTAAAAATCTATACTTTATGAGATTTGCCTAGGTAGGTTTTTACAAGTTGTTTTCACATACTGTATAGAATACATATAAAACCTAATAAAACATTATAAAACTTTTCTAAGAGATTTGACGCGGTTTTTTTGGCAGGGCTTTCTCTTAGGATCCGTTATTACATTGAGCAAGCAAATCACACTATTCTTGCAAAAAAAACCATTGAATTTAAAGGGGGGTAAAATGACATACGACATAATGTATAGAATCTGGGACCTATATAAAGTTTCTAGTTATATAGGTCCGTGATAGAATTCAATAAGATATCAAATAAGGAGAAATGTAACTTTGGTGTAACTTTTCTCCAAACTATGTGACTGTGTAGGAGTGACTTATATATATATATATATATATCAATGACGTAAGCAGAAATTATTTGTTTTTCCAACTATTTCCGGCCTACATTTTTTGGTTTTTAAACAGTTGTAAAAACCATATGGCTTTTTCTCCTTTCTTAACTATGTGTCAAAGAATAAACCAAATAGTTTTTCAAGTAAAAAATACTTAATATCCGAAGTAAACTTATGGTACCTAGATGACGGCAGCCTTGCTGGTGAGCCAGAAATTATTTTACATGATTTTAAAAAAATTCTTAAGGAATGTTTTTCTTCTGGCCTTCAAGTAAATTTGAAAAAATGAGAATTATCTACTGTTTCTAGAGATTTTAATATTGCTAATTTTGTTGGACAAAATCCTGAGCTTTCTTCCATATTACAAATAGAAAAAGAAGACCTAACACTTTTAGGAAGCCCTTTTTCTACATAATCTATTTTTAACTCTTTACAAACGAAAATCAATATTTTTAACAATTTATCAAAAAAACTATGTTTAATTGATTCGCACTCTGCCTATTATCTTTTAAGACATTCTTTCGCAGTACCTCGAATAAGCTGTTTACTTAGTAGTAGCGTGTAGTGTACGGACGTATATTTTATCGCTCTGCGTATTTCATTAAAATAAAAGTAGATAAAGTGCAATTTTTTCACAGTTTTTGTATCAGTGATTACAGTTTTTTACGGACTACAAAACTGAACTAATACATTTTAAGCGAAACCGTTTAAATTATTAAATAATAAGAAAATAATTTAATTAGAAGGATATGGGAGTATTCACTGATCGCCAAAAAGCCGAGTTAAAAACCATTGTCTCGGAAGTTATAAAAAACGCTATCGAGGAAAAAACTTTTATCGAGAGTCTGGCAGATAAATTGTGCACAAAAATATCACAGGAGATTAGTAAAGAGCTAAACGATATAAAAACCAAAAACAAAGTATTACAAGAAGACGTAATTTGTCTCCAAAATGAAAACACTAAAATTTTGTCCAAGATCGACGAAATGGAGCAGAGTATGAAGCTATGTCAGCTTAGGATATATGGCATTCCAGAAAACACTGTCAAGGTTGAGGAACATCTAACTGGAGTTTTTGATACACAATTAAAACTTAAAAAAATAAATGTAGAATACTGTTATAGAATTGGAAGACAAAACGATACCTCCGCTACACCTAGACCTCTCCTTGTCAGATTTGGTAACATATTTGACAGGAACCAGGTGTATTATAACAAGAAAAACATTAAGGGTACTAACATTTCGGTTACTGAAGAACTAACGAAAAGGAGGTATGAACTGCTTACTTTTGCGAAGGAAAAACTAGGAAAAGAAAAGGTATGGAGTGCAACGGGTAGAATCTATACTAATTTTTTGGGCGAAAAAAAAAGAATATTTAGTGAACAAGACGTCAATTCAATGGTGGAGAATTAAGTGGGTAAAAAAATACTCTTTATTCTAGTTATACTATTTTGTGACTTTTTTGTTATTAATATGGATAGTGTGTAGGGATCAAGCAAGTTTTAACTCTGTTTGTGTTGCTAGAGACTCAATTAAAATATTTCAATTAAATATTTGTAGTGTTCAAAAAAACTTAGACAATCTGTTGATTCTTTTTTCACAACTTAACGCACAGTTTGACATTATAGTCCTTACAGAAACTTTCCAACTAAAAAATACTGATATTTATAAAATAGAAGGATATGATTTGCTTTATAATAGTGGCAGTATAAATAGAAATGACGGTGTTCTTGTCTATATTAGTCATAGATTAAGTTACCAATATCAGATTAAATATTTGTCTAATATCAAAATCCTTGACATAGACATTATATTCATCAGAAATAAATCATTTAAAATCACCGCTTTATACAGACCACCAGCAACAGATGTCGACGTTTTTAACACAGATCTGTTAAATTATATAGCAACTTTACCTAAACTAGATACTCATGTCATCTGTGGAGATATTAACATCAATATTATGGAAGAAAAACATGACATAAACCATGTACAAACTTATTTAAACCTTTTTAGTGCCAACTCTTATTTATCTTACATAAATGATGTTTGTACATGGGAAAGAAATTCACAAAAATCTTGTCTTGATCATTATTTTGTCAAATCTGGTAGTAGTGAGGATGTCAAAGCATTTTTATTAGGTCACAAAGTTACAGATCACTATCCTACTATTCTAGAAATAGGCAAAAATCAAATAGATTTTAATAAAAACAAAAATGTTTACAAAGAGTATATTAATTACAAGCAACTGAGGCAAGATGTTCAAACATTACAATGGGATTACTTTTATGCATGTGATGACATAGATGACATGACTCAAATACTTATAAATTCTATAACAGATCTTGTCCAAAACAATACAAAAAAGGTAAAGATAAACAAGGTGTTAGTTTCTAGAAAAGGACGGATTAGCAAGAATCTTGTAAAAGCTATTAATACAAAAAACGAACTGTACCAAAATATACAAGCTTTTCCAAACAATTTAACATTAAAGCAAAATTACAAAATATGTAAAAGAAATCTTGCAAAATCCATTGCTGAATCAAAAAAAATGTATTTTGATAGTTTAATTAATAATCAACAAAACAGCAAACAGTTGTGGGACTCAGTCAACAAAATTTGTAATAAAAAACAAAAACCTCAAGAAATTACACAAGTCAAATACAATGACACTATAATATTAGATAAGAAAGAAATATCAAATATATTTAACAATCATTATTGCTCTGTGGGTGAAACATTTGCTAAAAAAATCATACAGCCACAAAATTTTGTTGACAAGGAACCCGAACTGAAAAACAGCATGTGTCTAAATTCCACCTCCGAGCAAGAAATAATTAAAATAATTAAAAGCCTTAAATCAAAAAAATCCCCCGGCCTTGATGGTATACGCTCCGAAATATTAAAATCGATTGCCAAAGAAATAGCACATCCTCTAAGCTTTTTAATAAATAAGTGCATTAAAAAAGGGTATTTTCCTAAATCTTTGAAAGCTGGTGTTATTTTCCCATTGTATAAGGCAGGCAGTAAACTTGATGTTATTAATTATAGACCAATCTCTCTTATATCTAATCTAGGAAAAATTTTTGAAAAAGTATTAAAAAGCAGAATAATGAAGTTTCTAAAAAAATACAATTTAATTTCAGAACATCAATATGGATTTATGGAAGGCAGGTCGACGGAGGATGTAATCGCGGGTCTTACATCACAAATATACAAAAATCTTGATGAAAATAGTCCCGCATTGTGTGTCTTTGTCGACTTAGCCAAAGCATTTGACACGGTTTCACATGAACTGCTATTAAAAAAACTTGAGAAGTATGGTTTAAGGGGAAAAATACACAACATTTTAAAAAGTTATTTAAGTGACAGAGTGCAGTATACCAAAGTCGGGGGCGTGCTAAGTAATGCTGGGAGTGTAAATTATGGTGTACCGCAGGGGACAGTGTTGGGCCCGGTCCTTTTTGTTATCTATATAAACGGGTTGTTGAGGATGGAGACGACTGGGCGGATACTTTCTTTTGCTGATGACACTGTTGTTTTGTTTAAAGGAAAAACTTGGGATGATGTTATAGAACAAGCTGAAAGAGAATTTACTAAAATAAAAAACTGGTTCAGTCATAACCTTCTTACAGTCAACTTTGAAAAAACCAAATGCATGTTTTTCTCAAGTTATGATCAGGCCAACTCAGACTTCCCAGGCATAAAGGTAGAAAATTGTATAATACCTTCAACAAAAACAACTAAATATCTAGGAATTGTAATAGATAATCATTTTCGCTGGGAACCACATATTAATTATATCGTTCAAAAGATTAGAGGAATTTTACCAAAATTTAAGTATTTAAAAGATTTTTTGTCCTTAAAACATCTAAGAACTCTGTATTTTGCATTAGTACAAACACACCTTACTTATTGAATTATTGGTTGGGGGGGCGCTTTAAGTACACACCTAAAGAATTTAGAAGTAATTCAAAAGTGGGTACTCAAATTGATTTTTGGCAAGAATAGGCTTTTTCCTTCAGATCAACTGTATTGCATAGGTGGTGTGATGGACATTGGGCAACTTTTCTGTTATAGAATGATCTTAAGATGCTACAAAAAACCTCAGGAATGTCTCTTTTCCAATCCAACATCCTACATTTTAAGATCGGTCAATACAGTATCAGTTCCGAGATGTAAAAAATCATGTGGACAAAGGAGTTATCTGTACCTAACACCCAGGCTATTTAACATCATCCCACAATACATAAAGTCTTGTAACAACTTTGTTAGTTTTAAGAAAAACGTAGTGGAGTGGTTTTTAAAAGTTTATCCTCGTGAGGAAATTAATACTTTTCTGAATCAAACGCAAAGTAGATACTAATGACAAATGTGAAAATGCGCACAAGTAAAACTATAGTAGAGCAAACAACTGCCACACAAATAGGCACAAAGTGTTGTACTATTTCGGCAGCAGCAATGCACGTTTATTTTGATTTTATTAGTCTAAGTTCTTCTTTTGTAAATTTTTCTTTCTGTTTAAATAAACGTCTAAATTATTATTATTATTATTATTACTTCCGTGTGCTTCTTGCTGTAAGGTTCCAAATCTTTTATCTCATTTTGATAAAAATCTAGAAATAAGGGTAGAAAATATTACCAACTGCCATATAGGTGACACTGCTTGATTTCAATGTAACATTCTCATAAAAATGGGAGGTCTCGGAATTCGTGATGCTTCTAGTCTTTGTTTTTCGGCATTTCTTGGGTCATTTAATGATGCTTCCAATCTTCTTAAAGCTATCTTTTATTCCAAAATTTTAAATTATCTTGACTACGATTTTAAAGAAGCTTTTGATTTTTTTACTTCTA
Source organism: Oxystoma pomonae (assembly GCA_963921995.1). NCBI lineage: Eukaryota > Metazoa > Arthropoda > Insecta > Coleoptera > Brentidae > Oxystoma > Oxystoma pomonae. The sequence goes on from OY998164.1 coordinate 6,126,537, forward strand.
TTTCTAGTACCAATAATATTCCTTTCAATAATCTCAATCGCCAAAAAGATTTTGATGATATGATTTGTCGTTCTAAATTCGAAGCAGTTTTTAATTCATCCAGTGATCGCAAAGATCACGCTAAGCTTCTAGGTCTGCAAGAACCCGAGAGCAACGCCTAGCTACAGGCTCTATCCTCATCTGCACTAGCGAATCTTTTGGGTGATTCCACCTTTCGTATTTCCATCTCTTTACGTTTGGGTCAGCCTCTGGACGAGATGCACGACTGCACTTGCCGCAAACTAAGTATTTATGGGCACCATAAGGAAAATCCCTAATTTGAGACGCCACTTGCAAAGATACTTTTGCATTATGTTTTCTCGACAGAACATCCAAAAAATCAGGACAAGCTGCATGTTTCGGAGAAAATGAAAAAATTAAAAAATATGAAGAGCTAGAAGCCAAAGGATACATTTTTGTACCCTTCAGCGTCGAAACTTTGGGACCCTGGGGTGAAGAAGCTAAATCTTTTGTTAATAAATTATCAAAATTAATAAACAACAAAAACGCAGATTGCCTTATTAAACAACAAATAGGTCTCGCGATTCAACGCGGTAACGCAGCTTCTATTCTAGGAACAATCTCAGACGATTCTTATTTAGAGGAAATTTTGTATTGTTAAATTTTGTTTTGAGCTTCACAATGTTAGTTATTTTTAAAAAAAAGTAGGCATAGTTTTAAAAATGTACAACCTAGAAAATTCTGTATTTCTGAAATACATATATATGTCAAAAAAATGGATGATATAAAGATGCTTTAGCGCCTGCATAAAATACGCGCCTAGAGGTAATATTTTCTGGCGGAGGTCACTGTACTGATAAATATTATTAGTTTATCATGTCAGAATACAAGCCCCTAAAAAATTTGCTATTTTTGCAGTTTTTGGTAATGATTTTGTTTAGTTATGTTTTAGAAATAAGAAAAATATAACTTGAAAACATAAAAGTACGCCGCGTCGGCCTGAACTAATTTACATCCAAAATTTCAAATGATTACCAAAATATTTACAGATTTTGATATCCTTATTTTACCGCCAGCTTACACAGAGTAATCGCGTCTCAAAAAACTGGCCCAACTCGACCCTAGCGGAGCTTAGCCGAAAATGCAAAACCAATTGATTAATTATAATTATTTGCTTTTTATTGGTTCTACAATATTTCTTAAGGCCATAAAAACGGCATAGATTTGACAACACTGCTTTGCTGTTTTTGGGCCAATCTTTATCGGGCAGAATATCGGGAACGAGAAAATGGAATCTGTTGAAATTTGGCAGGAATGTTTATTTTTGAATTCCTCACAACCGTATCCAGACAAACACGGCTAACAATAGTGAAAAATACGGAAAACTCTTACCTGGCTTTTTCTTTAGCCTTGTCGATAATACAGAAATCTGTAACAGAAATTATTGGATTTTTTTATTTTTTGAAAAAAATACCCCCAATTTTGAAAAATCTTTCAGATACGGTTGTAGATTTTTATAAATCCTATTATCTGATAACAAGAAAGTTATGGTTTTTTTCTTTGTAAGCAATATTCTGCCGGAATTCTGAAACATCAAGGTCACGTAATTTAGTAGGCTCAAGAAAACTGAAGTGAGTTCGATTGGAGTATTGGAATTCAGGTTCCGCATAGCCATCGGCCACTTGTCTAATGGAAAATTCGGCCAATAAATTCATACATGTCAAGTGATAATAATAATACGGAAATTTGTAATTTTTTTATGTTGAATAATGTTTTTTTTTTTAATTCTTTTTCATTTCGAGACATTGCAATCCATGAAGCATGAAGCCGAACAAGAAAACCTTTTAAAGAAGCATTAATAAATGGTTACGTTCCTAATAAGTTATACTTTTCCTCACATATGGTGTTCGCACCGTGTTCTGAACACTGCACGATCTCACTCGAAATGGTATTAGCAATGCCACCTATTGTTGATCTTTCAAAAAAATAGCAAAGCAGCTTTTAAAATATTTAGAAAAAAAAAATATAAAAAGCCAACCATTTTGCTGTAAACTTCAGTTGAGAAAATGTTTTCCCAACCTTTGGTTGGCTGTAGAAACCAAAATGTACAATCTGTGCTACTTGGGCGGTGTACTTATTGGTGAAATTTGTGCTATTATAATCTTATAAATAGAAAAGGTATATCGTTTTACCCACCCGTTTTTAAATCGAATAATAAAAATGTTTCATTTCACTTCCTGCCTGCTAGCAAAAATAATAAAAGAACTGGTTATTTATGATTTAGTTTGGTTTTTAAAATATTTAGAAAAAAAAATATAAAAAGCCAACCATTTTGCTGTAAACTTCAGTTGAGAAAATGTTTTCCCAACCTTTGGTTGGCTGTAGTATTGGTGAACTTTGTGCTATTATAATCTTATAAATAGAAAAGGTATATCGTTTTACCCACCCGTTTTTAAATCGAATAATAAAAATGTTTCATTTCACTTCCTGCCTGCTAGCTAAAATAATAAAAGAACTGGTTATTTATGATTTAGTTTTGTTTTTAAAATATTTAGAAAAAAAAATATAAAAAGCCAACCATTTTGCTGTAAACTTCAGTTGAGAAAATGTTTTCCCAACCTTTGGGTGGCTGTAGAAACCAAAATGTACAATCTGTGCTACTTGGGCGGTGTACTTATTGGTGAAATTTGTGCTATTATAATCTTATAAATAGAAAAGGTATATCGTTTTACCCACCCGTTTTTAAATCGAATAATAAAAATGTTTCATTTCACTTCCTGCCTGCTAGCTAAAATAATAAAAGAACTGGTTATTTATGATTTAGTTTGGTTTCTTTACAAAAAAGTCGCCTTTTTATTTATTTTCTTAAATTTACAATTGTATGTATGTTTTTCCTGTATTAGGTTTTGTAATTTTTTTTGAGAGTTGTTGCAGCTGCATGCAATCAAATAGAACTTGTATTCTGTTTCTTTCCAAGCAAAGTTGGACGCACATCAAATCTAATAAGATTTGATTTATTTATTGTGCATCCAACATTTAAACGTGTCTGCCTCAACGTTGCCGCTAGTTAGTTTACAACGTCAAATGTCAGCTAAAACATAATCCAATTTAATGTGTCTCGAAATAGGAAAGACTGTTGGTCCTATGGGAAGTACTGTTTCGAACCAGTAAGGACAGTAGGGAATAAGCGAAAAATATTTTTTTACCACTTCCGTATATCGCAAACCAACTCATACTGGACAATATCTAAACTTCAAATCAAACCACTCCACATCAACCAAACTGGAAATTGCAAATTGTCTTATAGCTCGAGTCACCTACATCTGCCATAGAGAAGAAGCTTAAAATAAAGAAAAGGGAAAAATTCGATCCGATCTGCGAAGGAACGGTTTCTTCAACTCTTCAGACCATACCAACACAAAAGACGACAGACGTAAATACTAAATATTTTATGTATCAAAGAGATCTTAGAAAAGATGAGAAGAATAGGCAACCAATACCATCTTCGGACTGTCTCCAAAACGACCACAACAATAAGAAGTCAAAAAAAGAGAAGATCAAAAGATCAATCGTCAACGAAATTCTAAATTGGATGAGTTTCCCACAAGGAACACACAAAAGACCAAAGCGAAAGGAGAAGCAATTAAGCGATGTTTCGCCCGGGGTGACCAGCGTGACCAGGGTGACTAGTGAATCCACTGACGAGCCCACGCTAGTCACTCCGGGCGAAACATCTTTTAATTGTTTCTCCTTTCGCTTTGGTCTTTTGTGTGTTCCTTGTGGGACACTCATCCAATTTTTAATTTTCGTTCTTTCCTCCCAAGATCTTTTGATATTCTCTTTTTTAGATTCTTTCCGGTTGATGTAACTGATTTGGAAGTTTAAATAAGAAGTCAATTGACAAAAACTAAACCACAATGCCACGATACTAAGGACTGCATCTACTAGGTACCATGCGAGTGTGGGGATATCTACACTTCTCTTCACATAAAACTGGTACAGCACAAGGTAGCTGCAAATACGATTTTTTATATTTCGCATATATAAACTTATTATAAGGAGACGGCTTGTTTATTTTTTATTAATTCAAAATATAAGGCCACTAAAAATAAAAACCAGGTTTTAAAAAAGCAAAAACGTTTTATTAACTAAACAAAAGCTACACACTAATTAGTCTATTCCACTAGCTGATTATGAAAGAAGCAAGTTTACGATGGTAACCATAATAAATCAATTTCAGGAAGAAGGAACTGTCCCTTGAATGGAAAGCACCGGTTTGACGAAAGGTACTAGCTCAAAACAAGTAAAAGGCCACATCAAACGAAGGAAACAAAATTTTTAAGAAAATAACAAAATTAAAAACATATAAAAAAAATACTTATTTTAATAGCCCGTCATTGCACCGTTGGATGCAATGATGTTTTAAAGTCTTCTGGATATAAAATTGGCTAAATTTTCAAAAAGTTTGGATTTTCAGCAATAACTTCTCTATAATCCCTTACGATGAGTTCCATTAGATGTGCTGAATTCCTGGGAACGATATTAAAACGTGCTAATTTCTTTGCTAGAAGTAAACGTTCGCTATTGGATTCGCATCACGGGTTTTTGCAGGCGAAGGCAAAACTTCGATATTATTATCTATCGCTGCACAATTCTGGCCGTATGATCTAGACAGTTATCTTATTGGAATACAAAATGATCTGGATAAGGAAGGGACTGTCACCTCTGGAAGCATTACATTTTCCAGCATATTAACGTAAACTTCTGCTGTAAATAGCCCATCAACTCTAAATAGAGCGTCATATCCTTTAGCCGATATCCAGCTTCAAACATTTACCGAAAATCTTCCCGCCCGGTCTTCGTTTCCAGCAATATATCGTTCTTCGTATCGGGTTCTTGTCGGTCAATAAACCAGAATTTGTTTTTTATCGCTGTTGGACTTAAAGATGTGCACATCTGTGAAAACCACCTGCTGCCAAAATTCTTCGTCCTTCAGAGAATAATTCAACGCAAAAATTAATCGAAACACCTTCTTTTCCTCACTTAGTTTAATTTTACCTTAGCCTCGAACATTTAGTCCTTCTGCCTAATGTTGTTATGGATCCTGGAAAATTTGATTTTTACTTCTTTCGCTTTCTTGGTCTTCCTCTGGGCTAGTAACTTTCTTGAAACCGGTGCCTTCCTTGCGGTGGATAGTTCCCTCCTCTTGAAATCGGTTTTTTATGTTTACTATCGTAGACTTGCTTCTCCCATAATGAACAGCTTCCTGCCGAATAGACCAACCACCGTCTAGTTTTGCTAAGATTTGAGCTTTATCAAATTCGGAAAGATGCGGCGGCCTTTTTTTAAATTCGGATGACACTGACATGCAAAACATGATATTTTCAGGAGTTTGTGATATTTGTCACTTAAAGAAAAACAATCGTGACATTCGGCCACTAATCATAGCCTATCAATCAGCTGTTGATAGTGGTTTCTCCCGTCAATGTCAGTCAAATTATCTCTTTTAGGTTACCCAATATTATTGTCATGTTCATTGGCGTTTCATGAAAAATAAGAAGCCGTCATATAATTAAGGACACTAGACATTTGCTATAAGTGTGCTAATCGTTTTACCTATGTATTATTATAAAGAAACAGTTTAATGTAGGTACTTTCAAAATCTCTCAGTTTCAATTTAGTTATAAATTAAGGAATACTTTTTACCTATAGGTATACCTATGTATTATTAAAAAAAACAATTTAAGTAGGGATTTTTAAAATCTTTGTTTTTTAGTCTAGTTAGTAGTTATAAAGTAATTACATTAATAATAATAAACAATAAATTCTTCTGTTTGATTCTTCTTAATGGTACTGATAAAACTTTTCTCGATTTCTCATCAAAACTCTTCATCTATGGTATGAAGTCGCTTGCTTTGAAATGCAACTCACAGACCTATGAAAATAGAAATTTGAATTCTTGTTGTTAATAAGAGGTTGATCAGGATTTCTTTTAGCTTTATATTGTAATATAAAATGGGTAGTTACTATTGTAAATTAATTTTTTGTTCTAGTGGGTAGTGCTTATAAATTATTTTTACTATAGGAATGGATTTTGTTGTTATGTTTTAATTTCCATTGCTAAAAAAGAATTATCTGGCTATAATAAGTATCATATAAAAATAAAAACTTGCCCTAGAATTTTTGCTCGGCATAAAATGTGGTCGCTCTATGGCATTGATCCATTTTCCACAGATATGGGGATCAATTGGAAAGCAAACACCAAATCTTTGGTCCGTCCCCATAATTGCCTAATACAGCAAAAGTTCGGCATTTTATAAACTAGGAAAAGATAGACTTGACAGTGACTTTGAAAAATGAAACAGCGCCATACGTACAGGTTAGAAACTTCTATCCACAGCTGATCTATTCTGACAACCGAGTTGGTAGGCTACACGAGACAATGCCGTACTATAAAAATTTTAAAAATTAAACAGGCTGCTAACTTCTGCTGTACCAGTTTTATGTGGAGAGAAGTGTATAGGGTGATTCAAATTGGACACTTTTATATGGAAGTACCCGTAACTTCTAGCTGAGATAGAAAGTCTGCATTTTAGGATAGGTCCTGTAATTTTTTTATTTATGAAACTTATTTTTGTTGTAAATTGCTTTTTTGTAGATCTTTTAAAGCAGATCTCAAACTCTCTGCGACTTTTATTTTTAATTCTTTTAAATATCTCTAATCTCTCAACTCTAATGGTTTGACATTAATTAATTCTTCAAGACTCATAGTTAGTTAGCAGTGGCGCAGCGAGAGGGGGAGTTTTGAGGTTAACCCCCCCCCCCGAGAAGCCTGGTTATAGTCACAGTTTTACTTCAAATTAAGTTCCCCCGATCCTAGATGCGCCACTAGTTAGTTGTTAGGTAGGTAGTTAGGTTGTTATCCGGACATGACCCTCTGCGACTGGGGCACGTTAACCGATAAAACGTTCAGAGATGGGTGGCCTAACAACAAACATGACCTGGAAAATCATTTTATGGATTACGTTAATGCTTTAAGAAAAAATTTTGAACTTCTTAATGTATAGTATATATAATAGTTTTATGGTTCACTGAATACAGTATATAAAATTATTTAGTATTAGTTTTTGTTAGTATTCACCTGATGACGATTGCAGATATAAAAGCATTCGAAACGTTGTGAAAAAGTAAAAAATGAAGACATGGGAGTTCTAAACTCTGGTTTACTCTCAAGTTCAACATTGTCTAACACCTTCAAACATCAATATTTTTTATCTATAAGGAGAGGCTTTATTTTAATTGATTCTTACTTATTATGTCCATTTGCTCTGCGATTTCTCTAAGAATTCCTTTGCGCTAAGGATCTCTTAACGGTGCTAAGTAACTGATTTGGTTTGCTCAGCTTTTCTTTGTAGTCTAAGGAATACCTAAATTTAAGATGCCAGATATCGAGCCTTAAATCATCCTTAGGAGAGAATTCTAACCTCATTTTTTTGTCAACTCGAAAACGATAAAAAAATAAAAACGGAATTTTTCAATGACGATTTCGATGTGCTGAATATAATTGAAAATGGTTTTGCCAGAAGGGCCTAGATTTAGATTTAGATTTTTTCAACGTTTCCGGCTAACCAAACCAACAGTTCGAAATATTTTGCCACTCATATGAACAGTTGGAGTTAGATGGAGGACGTTTCGGGTAAGACTATATGACTTACAAATTAGGACCAGTCAATGCAGAGACAAGCCCACATTCAATTTAATTTCCATGATGCCCCCAATGGATGATGGCTTCAAGTTTTTATGGTCACATATATTTTTATTCAAGTTTTTTTGTTGTTTTATTAGTTTAATTAAAATAAATATCACTGTTTATTTTTTAGAAACAATACAACTGTCTCTTCAATTATACTGAGAACCCTACTATTATGTGCACTGGAGGACATCTTTCTAGCATTGGGGATTTTAAGGACAATATACAGGGTGGATTCTTGAAATGGAACGGTGCTTCTAGCGGGTTAGAATTTGGTTGAATAAAAAAATCCAAAAACACGTCAACTGAGAATTTTAATTTCCTTTAATCTTGGATTTTGTCTATGTCATTTAGTTTAAATTGGACACCCTGTATATTTTGCAATTTTTGAAATCTTTAATGTAAAAACTGACGCAAAGAATAATTAATAATAAATAATAATTATAATAATAATAATAATAAATAATACCAACAAATAATGGTTTTATGACAAGCAGCGCCATCCAGTGGTTGAACTTATAACAAGATTTAATTCCTAGCTATGGAAAACTTTTTTGCAAATGAATAAAATTTAGGGAATACTTAAAAATTATGGATTTCTTTACTACTCATTACTTAAGCAAATCGCAGAGCAAATGGGCATTACGGTATTACTAATCACGGTCGTGCCTTGATAAGGAAACATGCAAATGTTTTGGTTGTGAAAGGGGCGTACTTTTTCGTCTTTTAACAACCAAAAGTTTCACGTAGGGGATTAAAAAGATAAACTTGAATCAACACCGTTCTTAACTAAAAAGCCTGTTAACTCCTACCGCCTCAGTGCCCTTTAGCCTAATGTGGCTGCCATTTTTATAACCAAATTGACAAGTAAAACATGGATTTTCTGTCAGTTAGGTGTTAATATGGCACCGATCATAGGCCAAAGGATACTAAAACGAAAATGAGTTAACTGGCTTTTTAGTTGAGAACGGTGTTGCTTGAATAAGCAAATGCAAATTAACCTCTTGTTGAAGGAACTAAGCAACTTTCTAAAACAAAAATCATTATTTTAGATCCGGTTACTGTTAGTTGACATTTTGTCGGGCACTGTTAAAAGAGGAAATACCTACAAATGAAGGTGAATTAGTAGTGCATCTTGGGAACGTCTATATCAATAGAGATTATTTTTTTTTCTGTCAGTGACCTTAGCTCAGAAAATGTCGAACTGACGTTCAAACTGAACCCTTTTTTAATTTTTTGCCGAATATGCTAAAATTTCTTTGAAAGACCACCGTTGGAATTTTTCAGTCATTGACTTCACTCACCGATTTATATGCATTGGATGAGTTTCCGTCCAGTTTTGGAGCCAGTTGCATTGGGGACCAGAAACTTAAAGGTTTTAAGGACGTGACACACTTAGCCATAGTATTGTTGGACTTACAGTGTCAGTGCCATCTGGCAGGATAGAATTAAATCATTCTATTTTTATGGTTGAGATACATAAAGAATCATGGTATCGTTGAATTTTACACTACCTACGAAGGAAGGATAAAGAGCTTATGACCTTATATTACTTACAAAAATTAAGAAGATAAATTTAAAATGCCGTAGATAGATAGATCGATAAAAGTTTAAAAAACACAAAAAAAGATAAAACCTGTATTGCATAAAATTTTTGTCGCATTCCTTTTTCCCTTTATTCTGAGAAGCGCCACAAAACAGGCAGGAACCAAAATATATAGGTATATAAAAAAATATATGTATATATTATATACAAATTAAAAAACTCTTGAAGAGGGACAGTGGTTCACAAAATATAAAAAGAAATCCTATTATTATTAAAGCTCTCTCACAATACTTTTTAAGGCACAAAAATACAAAAATACAAAAATCTTAACACATGAATCTTTCCCATATATTGGTAACATTCTGTTTTTTTAAGAAACAGAAAAACATACAAGTGAGAAACAAATACAAAAATAAATTTGTTTAAAAACAGTTTTCGAGCTGCCAACATAAAATTAAAGGGTATATAGATGCTGGTGGTAACCTTGAAGTCTTTGGAGAAAAAACGAGAAATTGTAGAATGTTCCTTTAAAGCAGGGTCGGAAAAAACCCGGGTTGGAAAAAACCCGGGTTCTTTTATATAAAACCCCAACCCACTGGGCTTTTTTGGGTTTTACGAATGGGTTTTATTGGGTTTTTTATGGTTTTTAAATTATATGCAGATTTTAGTGCTTCTTCAAAATTAGGACTTATTCTTGCGATCGTTTATCAACTATAAAGACGAGATAAGAATAGGTGTTTGTTAATAAATCAAAGCAGTTTTGGTTTAGTTTTCCAGCGCTTCTTTTATAGACTTAATATAAACAAACCTTAAGAACATTATTGTTGGAGTTTGTGTATTTACTACACTGCAAGTACCTACTTACTGCAAATACTGAAACAGAATCGTTTTTTTTTTGTTGCCCAGCTAGTGCAGCATTCATTGAAAGACATGGTCTTATTTGGAATATAATAAAATAAGAAATTGCTTAGGATTAGAAAAAGATTTGCAACTGGTCATAACTATGTTGAGAATTTGGAACCTTTGGTTGCACTAAAACAAAGTTATGATTGTTTTCCACAAACCTGGTCATAGTTTATCGAATCTTACGATCGGATTCAAAAAACTGGTAATAATATACCATTTTTTACGTTTATTTATTTTATTAATAATGTAAAAATCCACTTTTAAAAAAGCCCTACGTGTTTTTTTTTAAGTGGGTTTTACCCAAAAAAGAACCCAGTGGGTTTTTTCGGTTATCCACTGGGCGGCCAACTCTGCTTTGAAGACATTCTATAATTCCTCCACAGTATTTTGGGACAATTTGACCTTCAATTCGTTACACCAAGAATAAAGAAACACATGAAGTACTTACCGCGAAAACCACGATATTGGGAATACAGAACAGTATTATAGAATTTTTATTTAATTTATAAACCAGTTTTAGACAAAATCATTTCACATAAAAAAGTATTTTTGACCGGTTTTGTATAACGTGAAGCCAGAATCAAGGCAAAATTAACTAAAGTCGTTTCTAAATAAGATAAACTGTTTGATTAATTCAAAACACAAATTCTTGAACTTTTATTGGGAGAACTCAGTATTTGGAAACAATATTGTTTAGAAGTTGGCAAAAGCTCAAATCAAAACCTACCTGATAACATTTTTGAGGCAATGGACAAGTGTGGCGATATTTTTCCAAAGTAGAGCATAAATTGTGGCGCTATGACACCTTTATTTACATTTTCTTAAAAAATGTTCGCCTGCTGCGATTTGAAACTAATGATATATTTACAATTTTAGTTTAATTTTAAATAAAAAAATGCATTTAATAATTTTAAACATTTTGTAAAATAAAAAAATGTATGAAATAAACAACTTAAAATCTCCCCCCTAGATTTGAGGTCAAATCCGCGCTTTTAGTTACTAAGTTTAGTTTGCATCATAAAAGCCATACGTTTTTTTTCGTATCGAAACTGCCCCCCCCCCCTCTTTTCAAATGGCTGGGACCGCCACTGATAAAATCTCTTCCTCAGAGCTCACTCCTAGTAAGTGCGGCATTTCATATTGATGTAAAATAATTCTAGCATGCCTTCTGAATTCATATCGCCTAAAGTTATACACGTGTTATTTGGCGCTTCGATCCAAGTTCTTCTTCCTATTTTCGTGAAATAAGGGAGAATTTAGCATGATAGCCTGAGGGAAGCAATCGAGGTTCTAATAAATCCGATTTTAACACATAATATAATTTCACATTCAAATAAAAAATATGTGGTGTTGTTCTAAATGTTAATTGAGTTACTTCTGTGGGGGTTGATTCTTGAATGTCGAGTGAATAAACTTTTGAGAACGGGCACATGCCTAATATCGGCCAGGCAATAATGAACGCTGATCTGAAGGCACCAGGAAAAACGTGAAAATTAGCAGCCTTCGGCGGTATCTCTCCTGAATGCCGATTATTACCCATTTTTGGATGTTTTGGATGAAATCATAGAAGTGTAACTAAAATAAAGACATTATGTTTACGACAGTTGCGTTCTTGCCTAAGATAAACAATTTGGCAACTATGCCAGATTGCGCTGAGAGTTGTATCTCTACACGTAATGTTTTACGAATATATCATTTTTATAACTTTTTTATCATTTACCTGACTCTATGCAAATTCTCTGGTTTGCTTTCTAAAACATGGGGAAACACTTTACTTGTATTCAAGGCGCCTGTACTCTCAGTTTAGCCTAACATTCGAGTGGACGCCATATTGAAACGTCAACTGGGTACTTTAGACGCTTTTTTATTAAAAAAATTGTAGTAATTTTAGTTTTTCTTAAGTTTTTGTTTGTTTTGTTCAGATTTGTGAATAAAAATTGCAAACACTTATTGGCAGTCTGTGCCGGAGACACCTCGATTGCTTTTTTAGACAAAGTAATCATCACTAATTATGAATTTAAATAAACATTATTGTAAAAAATAAGAAAAAAAAATATTTTTGCAAAAAAGTATTAAAAGCAAAGAAAAAACGGCAAGCTGTAAAAAAAACTGGATATAGTATCATACAATAAAATTTCAATCGGTATCCATGTGACGTCACAACGCCATATTGTAAATTTTGGGCTTACCTGTGAGTATATAAAATATATGATTTTTATTTACATATACACAATTTTAATTCAATAAATAATTCGAAATATGTAGGTACACACCTGTTCATAAAAAAATATTTGTCATTTGAGTACGTAATAAGTCCGTTTCTCTGACATAAGTTGTGAAACACCCTGATGTATATGTGCCCGTACTGAAAAAATATCGTAGATAGTATTAATAACAGGCGCTAATTAATTTTTTATAGATAATTGTACATCAATAACAAGTAACTGTTACAAAAATCGAAGAAAAGTTATAATAATTGTCATATAAAGTAATGAAATTAATAAACGGAAATTACGAAAATTGTTATTAATAGTATGTACAGGTTATGGAGATAATAAAAGAGCATATGAAATAAATAAAACATGTTGACGATTTTTATCAATGCCTTAAATAAATTTTATAATTGACGACTATTGACTGTCATTTAAAAAAGGTGTTATGGAATGTATGTACAAGTTTATGAAAATTATGAACCGGGCATACAAAATACATAAATATGGTTATGAAATTTATGTACGTAACAGCGTTTACTAAATGCATTCTTAGTTGTAACTGTAACACAAAAACCATTCTTAAAGACTCTTTATATTGTAACAACTTTTTTTGAAACTGTGTCTTGCAGCAGTAAAATCAATAACTCGTTTTGGCTATAAAATTTATGTAAACTTGATTATGATATTGATAAAACTTTACATCGGAGCAAGAATCATATACAAAATACATTGGCTCAAAGTATTTTGTTTTAGGAAACGGTGCCTTTTTTGGTTCAGTGCGCTAGAGACCAAATGCCAAATCGACAAACCGATTTTGATAACAGTTGTTTCGCCGGAATGCGAAAAGTCTCAAACATTTTTCAATTTTGCGCTATACACCGTATAAAAAGTAAACTAACCGCCACTGACTAAAAAGACATTAGCCAACCCCGGGTCCGTAATTGAGCTGCGTCTCACCAGCGGGTGCTGTTTGTATCAATTTATCATTAAAGAGTGGCCCGGGTATATATATACCCAAATTTAAAGTAAAATTAATTGGCTCCTCTCAGCTCTCAGCACCTGATACTCTTTTTCATAATTTTCCTTCCCGGATAAAAAATCGCATTGGTTCTCAGGAAAGTAAAGGAATTTTAATATTAACTATGTTTTCAGATCGTACTCAATAAGTATTGAAAAGATTGTCTTCTTTTTCTTTCATAGAACATGTTCTTTGTTCCGCCAAAGAGCGTCATATATGAAAGAACAAGATGCTTGATTTTTCATACGTAGTGAATACGATATTAAATCATATTAATTGTTTTGCACTGTAGATGAATATAAAAAAGTAACATCAGTAATGAATGCATTTATTAAGGGAGAAAAAACCAACATTTCGCACGAATTGATGTTTGTCAAATGTTTTCTTTTTTTGGGAGAGTTATTATCAGTTCGGCTTTTTTTTGGAAAATGTAAGGACAGGGCCGTTATAGTATCTTATAGTTAAATGATCTAGATATATCCAGAACAAGTTTTTATTTTTTGTGTAAAACTTAATCTTCGTGACAACTACCACACTGCTATGTTGCAACCACGTTTCTGCTACGTCGTGGAGGCGCTTTTTATGTGATGGTGTGGAAAAGTAGTGGATTAGTTCCAATATTTCTATTCGTATATTTCACACTGATTAACAAATCAAACAATGTCGTCAAATTTGTTACATTTAGAAGTAGAGAGTCAAAATTCAACTGCGAAGGACATTTTAATGTGAAATATACGTCACGTTTAGTGAAAAAAACAAGCGCGACCTCAAAATTCTGCTGTTTTGTTGTCACTCATGAAATTTTTTCTTTGTGGTTTTTGGGGTTATGTTTTCACAATCAGCAGCTGGGGCTCTCAAAATGTCTTGGACATCGACTTTTGCTGATCACAACTTAATTTAAAAGGAGGCAGATTTTCTGTCCCACGAAAAAACATGACCGACCGAGTATGATTCCCCGATAGCTAAGGTGACCAACTCTCGAACAACAAAATACCGGACAGGGTAAAAATTGTTGGTCCAGTTTTAACAGATTGATTGATGGAACTGCACAAACTCAACAAATCACAATCCGCAAATGCATGAGTGATGTCTCATTGCCCTTCACCCGTGCGCGGTAAACTGTGAAAATAGCTACAGATGAGCAGCGTTACCATGTGCAGTATTGCAACTGTGAAATACCGGACTTTACTGGACAACGTGAAAAAATACCGGACAATACCAGACATATTTTTTAAACTGGACAATTCATCAAAATACCGGGCTGTCCGGTCAAATACCGTACGGTTCGTCACCTCACGATAGCAGAAAATGTTACTTTAAAAGAGTTGCGCCTTAGTTTTCTAGTTGTGGCGTTCAACGTAGGCTACTTTAATGAGGTAAATAATTAACGAATAAAAGTCTTGGCTACTGCAAATTCACGAATGAGAAGGAACCTTGTAGGGATATGAACATGGTATTAGGGATATTTTCGAACGCTTATTTGACACTTCGAGATAGTTGTGGTAATTCTGCGTCTGCGCAATAGCTAAGCGTCAGTCCGTTGTGGTAATTAACCACTAATACCGCCGTAAGCTACGAATCCATTTCGTTGTGGTTGTGGTTATTTTTCTGGTTAATTTTAGAGAATTTTGGTGCAATTAATTTTAAAAATAATCAAATATTACCAGGTTCCAACATATAAAACAGTTATTTTGTAAAATTCAGCCAAAAAGTGACAGTTTTTAATGTGTTCCAAAAACTCAAAACTGGTAAAAGCGGTAGTGATAGTGGTTGTTAAACGCTACCACAACGGCTGTAGTTGTCAAAGTTTTCAAAACTTCCCTATTGTCCCATGGTGGTAAGGAATACTTTCAAACGACACTATAAAAGAATATGACGTAGAAGTCGTTTCTGGGGGTAATTATTACGTAAGGTGCACTTTTACGCGATATTAGAGAGAATTCCAAACTTCTAGGTCTCAAATTTCTGTTCTGATGACCACACTACTACTAGAGGAAAGTAGCGAAGCCTTTACTCATGTATCTTTTACTATAAATGTTAGTTGGACACTCTTGCACCGAAAAGCAGCAAATTTACCATTGTTCTGATTTAAAGCGAAAATATTTTTCATACAGGAATGGCAGAAAAAAAATTAAATTAAGGCTTTTCTCAGCTTATTATATTATGTATAAAAAACCTTCCCAACACAACAAAATTAGCAGACAAGGGCAACGAACAAAAAAAAAGGCAAAAGCATTTTAACTTTTTAAGTCGGAGTTTTCATCGTGAACTGTAATAAACTTAAAAAACATCGCCTCACAAGGAGGCTTTTTTATTTTTTGTTGTTTATATCTTTGTAAAGAAGGGGATGACGGTACAGCAATTTTTTAAGAACGCAATACCATGGTACGTGTCTAATACATTTTTATTATTTTTAATTAGAATGAACTACTTGTTTATGTTCGATAATTTGGTAATCTAATTAGAAAACTTTCCATTACCTTACATTTTTGCTTTTAAGAACATCACAGAAATTCCCTTTGTAATGCCGATGGTTTCCTTATGAATTAATTAATGAATTTATTTAAGGTCGTTTTCATAACGCTGAAATTTAGAACCGAAAACAACACAACACACAACTAACCTTCAGAACAAACCTCGAAAAACACCACAGGAAAGGAAACGATTTAACAGTCATTAACACACAGACAGACAGAAATTAACTCTGTGTTTCGGAGTTCCATTTTCTATATTTTATTTATACACGACGTTTCGATCAGTACAATCTCTGATCGTCTTCAGGTGCAAACTACAGTCAATTCGTATACTGTGAAAAAATCACTTAACCTTGAAGTTTAAAAAGTTGGCTCCGTCCAAGAAGGGGCTTCCAAATATTTGGAATTTCAACACTTGCTTTACTGAAAATACTCTGATTCTGCCCAGCTTCAAGGAAGAAGACCACTATCGTTAGACTTAAGGAACATCAGACGAAAGGTGAAACAACAAAATCAGGAATCGCCGAACATGCACGGTCAAAACAACAACGAATGAAGTGGGCAGAAGCAAAGGTTTTGCACAAGAAGTCACACTGGAAGAAATGAAAATTCCTTGAAGCTGCCTTTATTGGGCAGAATCAGGGGATTTTCAGTAAACCAAGTGTTGAAATTCCAAATATTTGGAAGTCCCTCCTTGGACGGAGCCAACTTCTTAAACTTCAAAGTTGAGTGATTTTTTCACAGTATATAAGTACCGTAGCCTTAAGAATTGATTGTAGTTTGCACCTGAAGACGGTCGGAGGTTGTACTGATCGAAACGTCGTGTATAAATAAAATATAGACAATGGAAGTCCGAAACCCAGAGTTAAATTCAAACACATCATTGTCTCAAACTTTCAACCGGACAGTGGTTTTGTTATTCTGTGATAATTTGACCTCAAACCTGGTCAAAATTAGAGCATGTTCTAATTGCTCGACTAAGTGCATAAAAAAATTCTCGTTTTATTTGATGTAAATTTTTGTATTTCACTGCTGAAATTCTCATATAAACTTCCTGAATCTAAATATGACCTTCGCTGTCCCTCATTACCCCCCGTATTTGGAGGAGACCCCTTACCTATTTTACTGCTTTTTGAACATTTGTATCAATGCGGTTGACTTTTGTGTTAGGGGAGGTGATCAATTTTTCCTTTTTTTATCGCATTTTTTCACTTGTTTTTTACATATTTCATCTTTGCGCTGACTTAAAAACTAAAAAATAATGCTGCTTTCTTTGTGATTAATTGTGACTAACGCCTGTTAAAGCGACCAATTTAACCAAAAAGTCTCCGTTCTGGAGAATCAATTATGAAGCCTTAAGAGGATAAAACGCACGATGATCCTTGTTCCCTTTTAACCGATTGTGATATTTAATACTTTTCCAAAAGCTTCTTTAAGGTCGTAGTTACAATCTGGGGAATTGTTTTTAGCAACACCGTATGGGAAATCAATGTAACTATGTCGACCTGATTTTTTTGCAACATTTTACGTCATTGAATTTGTTTTCCATGGCGACGTGGTGACTTTATTTATGTGAGACATCAGAGATTTTTTAGCACCGGGTCAAAAATTTGGGGTTAGGTTACTTATTTTGACTTTTCGCGTAAAATACTAAAATAATAGAAAACCATTTATTGCAGAATACCCAACTACGTATTAAAGTAACTGGGTGTAATGTTTAAGGTTGCATTTACAGGTGCATTTATAATTGAATTGAAAATACTCCCGCTAGCTGATACCGATAACAGGTTAACTTAAAAGCATGCAGTTTTAAAAATTGTCTACAGGCGCTAGAAGAAATAATCGACGACGAAAGTATTCTATTTTAAACAGGAGTGTCAACGACTAGCAAGAGTCTTTCCAACCTCTAAATGGAGCTTTACTGACCTGTTTTGTTAGTACTCAAGTATCCGTGTGTTTTTGAAACTGAGGTTGGGATCTAATATCTATCCTTTGCACTACAAGATTACACTTGTACGCTTGCACATAGCTATGCCGCAATAATTTAAATTAAAGAAAAAATACTATGTTGGGAATTTGGAACCTTTGGTTGCACTAAAAGAAAGTTATGATTGTTTTCCACAAACTAAAACTACCCTATTTTGCACTCGACGCACGTTTCGCTAACAACGTTAGCATCGTCAGGAGACGATAAACAATAAACTAAATTAACCTACGCTCTATCTTATATACAATCTTTTAGTGGGCGGAGACAAGACTAATAATTTGTGATTGATCACGATTTATAATCCAGCTCCCCTCAACTAAAGAATAAAGTGTACTAAACGGGATGGGTCCTCTATCTTTATTTAAACTATTTCTGGAATTAATGATTTCCATACTTTCATATGCATTCAAAAGTCTTTTGTTTGGTACACTTTTTAGAAGTTTTAGGTTATCTACTGTGAATCTATGATTGGTTTCAAAAGCATGCTCGGCCACACTTGACTTTTCTGTTCTTCCGTATTTTAAGTGTGCTAAGTGTTCTATAAAACGTGTTTGAATAGAG
This sequence comes from Oxystoma pomonae, assembly GCA_963921995.1. Taxonomy (NCBI): domain Eukaryota; kingdom Metazoa; phylum Arthropoda; class Insecta; order Coleoptera; family Brentidae; genus Oxystoma; species Oxystoma pomonae. Next base: position 6,144,992 of record OY998164.1, read on the forward strand.
CGTCTCGTTTGGACAACATATTTTTTGTCATAATCCATGCAACTAATTTTGTAAATTCCACTTTTTTCTAGAACTGTAGTTTTATCCTTGGGATTTCCTAGTAAATTTCTTATTGTGTTACCGGATTGATATACTAATTTATGACCGGTGATACTAAATATTTTTTGTAATCCTTTCGTATAATTAAGATTTTAAGGAATTGATACAAATTTTGAGTCGCAGATATCTTTTTGTCTGAAAAAAGTGCAATTCCGAAAGGTCTTTTAAAAAGAATCTCTATTTATCAGCTTATTTATTAAGCCTTCGTCGTAACCGTTTTCGCCAGCTATATTCCTAATCCTATTCTTTTCTGCTTCAAATCTTCCTTTGTTTAAGAGGAAATTTACTAATCTATATGTTAAAAAGTGCAAACTTGCAAGCTTATGTTGTAAGCAATGAAAAGAGTCATTTGGAATATACTTGTTGATGGCCGTTCCTTTTCTGTATATGTTAAAGTCCAATTTATTTTTATTTCTTATAACTAAAGTGTCTAGAAATGGCAGTTGACTGTTGTTCTTTGTTTCATAAGTAAATTCAATTGTGGGAAATTTGTTATTTATTTTTTCCATAAAATTGTCAACACTAGTTACTTTAGTGTTGAATACTGCAAACACATCGTTTACATACCTGAACCATACTCTGGGGACATACTCAAATTCTTTACTTATATCTGATTCAAATTTGCTCATAAAGAGGTTTGAGATAAAAGGTGATAAACTTTTACCCATTGTGGTTCCTTCTAATGGTTGTTGATTGTTATCATATTTGGTGACTGCTGGGTTTGGTTTTAGTTGGTAGCATTTTAAAAATATGGATAAAATAATTAAAACTATATGCCAAGAAAATGTAGTCGTTTTAAAGTAGAAAAAAAACTTGTTTTCTAAGCTAATCCAACAGCTCTTCTTTTCTTCCTGGCTATTTAACTGCGACTTATCAAATTGAGCAACTTGTTTACCATTGGTTTAATCCAAAGATTAAACGGAAGTTTAAACTTTGGTATAATCTGAAGTTTTACCTTGGGTTGTAAAATTAGCCGTAAATTTAAACGAGGGGTACACATGCACGCAAAATCGATTTTAAGAATTTTACATGCAACAGAAAAAAAAGTTGATTTGGGAATATTTGTTTTGGCTTATTAAAATATTCGATTTGTATACCGGGTGTCCCAAGGTGAGTAACCTATTAGAATATTTTGGAAACTATGCAATGGAAACTTTTCAAACTTTCTATTCTAACATAAGTCCATGTACACTATCTTTATGAAATACTCTCATATTTGCAGCGTTGCCATAGGCAGGAAAACTTGGCAACAACTTTCTTATTTTAAATTGAACACCCTGTATATTTTTGCATTTTTGGATTCCACAAAATATTTTAGGTATATTTTATGTATACCTATGTTCAACTGTTTTTAAAATATTGACAGGTGAAAATTGACATTTTTTAAGTTTGACAGCTCGTAACATCGAAACGGTTAAGGATAGAACAAAACGGTTTTTACATTTTTATCTTGGTTTTTCACAAGCTATGGTTTTACACTATTTTTAACCCAGGGTTAAACTAATCTTGAGATAGGAAGATAGGAATGTAAAAACCGTTTTGCTCTATCCTTAACCGTTTCGATGTTACGGGCTGCCAAATTTAAAAAATATCAATTTTCACCTGTCAATATCTTAAACACAGTTGTATGTGTAATATACACTTGATTTAAAAAAAAAAGCATACATGCAGTCACAAAATTGATCTTTCTAAAAGTGTATAATATACACGGACTACCAGCTAAAATGCCTAAAAACTTACAAGTACAACAATTTGTCATATTGTTTAAAAAAGGTCTCTAAAACTGAAAATATTTTTTTACTTAAATTAAAGACAACCTTATTTTTATATTAAATTTTGCATAATACTAAAATATCAGCAAAAATAATTTTTTAGTAAAGTCTTTATTGAACAATATCAAATTATCACTCGAGTAACGGACGAAGGCTGTTCTATAAAGAGGGCGGTAACCCATTTTGTAGTTGATGAAATAACAATAATACGCTGTATTGAAAAGGATTCGACGAATAAGAAACTTGGATTAGGACAAAAACGATGGTATACTTAGTACTAATTATTTTAACTTAAAAAAGAACTAAAATGAATAATTTAGTATTTAATAGGATCACCATTTTCCTCTATTACAAGCTGCAAACGTCTGGGCATTGAAAAGGTTAAATTTTGAAAAAACTGATGGTCTTCTGAGAGCTGCGATAAATACCATCGCTTAACTCTTCAGCATTTCGTGGTCTCCAATTCCTTTGGTATATTATTTTAACGATTCGACCCCATATATTTTCCATTGGGTTAAGGTCAGGGCTGTTGGCTGGCTAAGGAAGTGTTTCTATATTATTATTCTGAAACCATTGGCGAGCAACATTAGCCATGTGTACTGGACAGTTGTCCTGCTGATAAACAAAGTAATTATTTTCATGTAAAGCCTGTACAGATTGCAGCATAACGTTTTCAAGGTTTTCAATATATCGTTCACTATTGATTCTTCCTTCAATTCTCCAAAAAAAACCCAAACCTCTAGCAGTAAACCAGCCAGGTTTGTATATTCGGGTTCAAATCTAGAATTTGGTGGACGATAAACTAAAATTCTCCTGCTGCTTGAAGATGATTGAAAAATTTTTTCGTCAGCGAAAACCACCCTCTCTCAGAAGTCATTATCACAAAGAACGTTGTTCAGTGCATAAATCACTCTGGCCTGTTTTTGTTCTTCTGTTAGAAAAGGCTTCTTTGCAGCAACTCGACAAGAGACTTCTGATTTCGTTACTCTTCTATTTACTGTTGCTAAAGAACCCGGAAATAATGTTAAATTACCTGCTTCAACCGTCTTTGAAAAAGGATTTTGTCTGAGATGGTCAATAAGTCTCTCGTCTTGCACTTCAGAACTTACTTTTGGTCGTCCTGATCCATCTTTTCTATCCGTAGAATTAGTTTCAATCCAGCGCTTTTTCCATCGCATTATCGTCATTTTATCGACTCCAAAATGGGTGGCCGCTCTTCTTATAGACCAGCCGTCTTCTATAGCTCGAGTGATAATTTGAACTTTTGTAAATATTGATATCTGTGGTATTTTTAAGGATGTCATACTGAATTTTAAGCTGTCAGGCATACTATGCTGGTGGTGCCTTATAATAGTATACACTAATGGAAAGCTAAATTTTGTGCCTTATGAAAAAATGTATGAGTTTTTTTTGAAATTAAGTGTACCTAAAATATTTTGTGGAAACCAAAAATGCAAAAATATACAGGGTGTTTAATTTAAAATAAGAAAGTTGTTGCAAAGTTTTCCTGCAAATGGCAACACTGCAAATATAAAAGTATTTCATAAAGATAGGTTAAATGGACTTATGTTAGAATAGAAAGCTTGAAAAGTTTCCATTGTATAGTTTCCTAAAAATTCCAATAGGTTACTCAGCTTGAGACACCCGGTATATGTATTATAATTTATTTTATTTAGTATGAAATTACGGTTTAATTAATAATTGGAAAAAAACTACAACGGGAAAGACATAAACCGGGGCACTCTTCGCAAGCAAGAATACCTAACTTTCTCGTGGCAACCCGGACACCACGGCCGATACGTAACTTATTTATTTTTCTCTCGAAAAAAATTAGAATTTGCATATAAACCCCTTTTAATGCTAAATTTACCGGAATTCTTTAATACAAATTTTAAATCTTATCCAATGCTATGTCTAGCGCAAGGGCTTGACATTGTTAGGGAAGTTTCAGAGACTCGATTCCTTCTAACGAGGCACAAGATTCCTTGTAAGAACTTTTCTTGGTCCTTATTCAAGCTTTATTTGACGTTGGAAATCTAGAAATAGAATTGAACAATGGAATTTCATGTATTGTAGCGTACAATTAGAAATGGGTGGATATTACAGACTAATAAACTATAGAGATAGAAAAGCTTTATACGGTTTAAATATTGAACAGAACTAGTTGTAATTTAACCTTATGTTGGGAAACGTGGCCTGTTAATTCTCGGATTAAGCTTTAATCATGATCAACACTAAGCGGAGTTTGAAATGAGTCTTGGCAAACAAAGTTTCAATATAAAACACCACATTGTAAACACACGATTAAAGCTTAATCGGGAAATGTTTGCCTTGGTGGATACAAGCATAAGTCAAAAAATATTATGAAAAAACAAGAGTTTTTTGTACTTCAGTGCCAAATGAACTTCTTGGATTTCGATTGCTCACACAGAGGGTGGAACCTAGGACGACGGCGTTTCGTCCTTATTAGGGACTCGTCAGCTAGGTGTACCACAACACAACTGCTTATGCAGTGAGTCTTATTCTTGTCGGAGATTCACACAGAGGGAACTCTGGTCGGTACTCGACAGAAATTCTCTCCGCTTGAGCCGTGATCTTTGGCACATAAGCGTGACCGAGGTTTTCTGTTTTTGTGGTACACCTAGCTGAAGAGTTCCTAATAAGGACGAAACGGCGTCGTCCTAGGTTCCACCCTCTGTGTGACCAATCGAAATCCAAGAAGTTCATTTTGCACTGAAGTACAAAAAAACTCATCTTCCATTTGTTTTTTAAAAAATATTATGTTATAACATTATAATGTTCTTATTATCTTATATTAAAATTTCATCTTTGCTTCTAGGTTTGAAGTAGAGCATTATAGTTATTCACCTAGCAAGTGCGGAATGTTCAGTCAGTCAGTCAGTCAGTGTTCAGTCAAACTCAGTGTTGCCAGATCAAAATTTAGGAATTCACTAGATTGGAGTTTTAAAAAAACACTAGAATTTCACTAGACTTATATTTTCTTTGCTGGCTCTTACAAAACTTTTGTGACCGGGGGTGAGGGGGGGGGGTGACTAAATGAAAATATCGAAGTACATATTAAATGCATATTTTTATTTTCTTTCCAAAAAAAATGAGCTAAATTCCAAAAATAATAATAATAAACAGACAAATATACAACGTACGTATTAAAGATACATTTTGCTGTTATAATTATGTATCATTTCGTTGGGTATTTGTTTCCATCTCCTTTTTTAACACTTATCTAATAAATTAATATCTATGAATTCTTCGGAAAAATGTTAATCTAACGGTTTAACAATTTCTATATTTTTAAAATTTTTGGAATTTAAAAAGTCAAGTGAATCGAAAGGGAACCGTTTATAAATTGGATCTACAGCTTCAATAAAATAATTTAGGCATTTTAGGCAAAACCAGTGGAGTCTGGATTGGTGTAGTTTATTTGCTTCTAAAGCTACTGCTACTTTTGGACCTAGATACAGTTTATCAATTGGAACATACTTTGCAGGATTTTTATATTTAATTTTTTTAAGTTTAAAGCAATATTTACTTTTTAGGATTGATTTAAAATAAAAAAATAATAAGATCAAACTATAAAAAATAGTAAAATGGATACGTAAGTACTAATGTGAGAAAAATCACTAGAATATGGCATTTCAATGATCGTTTCTTCGTAAAATATTGTTTAATTAAAATAAAGTTAATACAAAAAAACTGGAATAGTAAAGTGCCCTTAAATAATGCTGCTGAGTAGAAAAACTAAAGCATCAAGACACTTTTTAATAAAAAGTACATCTAGATATCTTTTTAAGCTAAAAAGGTAATCAAAAATATATGAAACTTTATAATAATTCTAATTAGGGAACCCCGGGCCATCATAGGAATATCGGCCTGGGGCAATCATAGGTAAAAAGACATGTAACGCAAAAGCACAAAAACCAATAAACTTAAGCTAATACTGCGCACGTAGCGATGAACCTACTGGAATATCTCCCTCTAAAATGTGTCGGTTTATCCATTTATATACGATCAGTTGCTCTCCGAATTTATTTTTTTTAATAGCAGCCGCATTAAACGCAGGATATATAATACAAATTTCGGTCGTTTTTATAAAAGTTGGTGAGTCTTTATACTGTTTGATGGGGGTTTATAAGATTCTACGAGCCAAGCTATCTTCCTCGTTAAAACTAATAGAAAAATTCCATACTTCATGCATGAGATTATACAGGGTTCCTAAGATTTTCCTTAGGGATAGGATTTCAATAAATCAAACAGAAACGGCATAGAAACTTCTGCGCGCACAAAAGAAACAGGTATATTGAGCAACGGTGCCAGTTTGTTATTATCTCCGGACTGCTTTCATGAGAAAAAATTGTCGCCACTCTTTCATTGTGAGCATAAATCATAGTTGCAATAATAACCGTTCACAAAATGTCTGCAAATTCCGCTAGATGGCGGCCACACATCTAATCTAATTAAAAATTAGATGCTTTCAGGTCCAAACCACAGCTTTTTCTTGCTTAAAGGAGGCGGCAGGGTCCATTATTTACGATACTCAGCGATAAACTCGTGAGGTTGTTAACATTAGAAAGAAATATCTTCGCTTTTAATTAAATTTCTTTTCATTCTGTTCTACTAGTGACATCTATCCGAAAACGGCCAAACCATGCAGCTAGCACTAGCAGCCAAAGAAATCAAAAAACGGCGCTGTTTTTCCTGCAGAGCTTTTTGCTTGCGATATTATTGATTTTAAATAAAGCTGGCCCTACACTACATTTGATATTTTCGAGGTGTTTTATGACATGATCTCGAAACATGTAGCGAACCAATTCTTCAGAACTAGCGGGAGGGTAAAAGCGAAAAATAAGGGGCTGCCAATATTTGTAACACCCAAAAAGGGGTGAAAAGATTTATTTTGCTCTGTTTCTTTACAAAAAACGTTTTTTTTTACGAAAATCTTGAGCTCTGCCATTTTTTTTATTTTTTTCTTCAACTTTCTCGAAATTTTCGTCATACCGTAGAAAAAAATTATTTCCCCCATGGTAATACTCTACTTTTATTCGAAAAAATTTAGAAACAGAGACGGGATCAGTTTTTCTAAAACGGGGGATCTTGGTTACGAGTGAGAAGATAAAGGGCGCCTCAGGCAAAAATTTTTCAATTAAATTAGCCGAACGCAAAAATGTTAGAAAAACAAAGCACAAAATAAAAATGGCGCCGCTTACAATTTTTTTTCAAAAATTACGTAATTTCGGGAACGCAAAGAAATAGGTCTAAAGAGTATAATTTTTAAGAAAAAAATATCAATTTTCTCGCCCTCCTCCACTGGCACTACAGGGGCCGTGCACAATGTACGTAATGGTCATAGGGGGGAGGGGGGTTACAAAACGTTACGTAGGGGGAGGGGGGTTTTCGACAGCGTTTGCATTTGTGTGAAACTAAGAAAATTTGGAATGAAAATAAGTGAAAAGTTTTTTTTTGGGGGGTGGGTAGTGGTCTTGAAATCGTTACGTAATATTAGGGGAGTGGCGTGCCAAACCGTTACAAAACAGTACATAGGGAGGGGGTCAAAAATTGGTAAAATCACCGTTACGTAATTTGTGCACGGCCCCACATCTGACTGTTCCTCCTTTTTGATTTCGAATTAAAGTGCAAAACCCGAATTGGACGTTCGAAAACGTCAACCCGTCCTATTTGCTTGATAAAGTTTCTACGGAAATATCTCAGTCGATTTCTCCAGCCGTGTATGAACGCTTTAGGTTAGGCATTTGCATGTATCCCAGTCCCCAGCCTATAAACAGTGCATAAGGACATTGGTTACAAAATGAAAAGCCGAAAAATATTTTTTTTACGATATCTTTCATCAGTTTGGTATTAAAGTCGAGCAACAACAATTTTTATTCCAGTCCTAAAGGTATGAAAATGGAAAACATTAGAAGACAACAACCTGGAATGGATTTATTACGTGTAAGATGTAGTGACAACATCGCCCTATGCCCATCCTTTTCTGCCTAATGTACTTTTCCGTTTGTCTGCGTCTTATACACGGCTGCTTAGCCCTCTAAGGATTTGCTTAGGAACCCTGTATTAGGTTTTTACAAGTTTATTTCACATACAGCATAGAAAACATATAAAACCTGGTAAAACATTATAAAATCTCGTAAAACTTTTCTAAGAGATTTGACGCGGTTTTTTGGCAGTGGGGCACAGATGCCCAGATACTTTTACAAAAAAAGCCTACTTGCATAAAATAGGTATTTATACTCTCTATAATTTACTTTAGTTCTTAACACTCATAGACATACTTAATTTTTATTTTAGTACCTAGGAGCTAAGACACCTTTTATTGTAAAAAAGTTTTTTGGAGCAAGGAAGTAGGTTGGTATAGGCAGCTAAATAAAATTTGATCTTGTATAAATTTTCACAGAAAACTAAAAATTTTTAATATCAAATTTTTTCTCATTATAAGTTATTTAATTTTTGTTACATTAACAGTAGTTTTTCTTCATTGGGAATTGAAACTTTCCTATTGTATAAAAGCAATTTGTTGCATAATAGGTTAAAGTATAAATTAAAGGTAATAAATGTAAACATTAACCATACTAGTATGTTGCTGAATTAAGGCTAATTGTAGGCAACATATTTGGTGTAGGGGTGTTGTGTTGGCAACAATGGGTAGTTGGCAACACTACAAGTTACCAAAGAAGTTGTCAACATTGAAGCTACAAAGCTTGGCGCGGGTTTTAGGGTCTCCCTCCGGTGGGCATTCTGTGTCTGAACCTTGTCTTGTCTACTTGTATACTACATGTAACCTTCGTAATATATTAGTTCCTAATTCCGAATTGTAACCGACTACACTGGAAAGCTTGTAAAATAAATAATAATTTTTTTAACTCGGTGTTTTATTAGTGCGTAATGAGTTCAAACAAGATACATTCTAAAGACAAAAATTAAATAAAATGGTATATCCAATTTTATTAAGTAACTTTCACTTAAGCTTCAACGGACATAAGTTAAAACCAGGACTACTCGCTGTTATCATATTCATGTACGATAAGAACAGGCATCTTCCAAAACACGCCATGAGCATGTTAAAAATGTATACTGAAGAAAATAATATCTTAAAAAAAGAAAAATTCTCTTGTTGCAAGCAATAATGGTTTTGAATCGAGGACACAGGGTCGTTGGCGCTATTCAAGAGAATGTTTTGAGAAAATTACAACCTTTTGGGTTCGATATTCAATAACTCGTGGGGGGGGACTAAAGCCCCTAAGCATCTTCCCCTGCGTACGCCGGTGGTTTGGGCTTTGCCAAAGAATAAAGTGTACTAAACGGGATAGGTCCTCTATCTTTATTTAAACTATTTCTGGATTTAATGATTTCCATACTTTCATATGCATTCAAAAGTCTTTTGTTTGGTACACTTTTTAGAAGTTTTAGGTTATCTAATGTGAATCTATGATTGTTTTCAAAAGCATGCTCGGCCACACTTGACTTTTCTGTTCTTCCGTATTTTAAGTGTGCTAAGTGTTCTTTAAAACGTGTTTGAATAGAGCGTCTCGTTTGGCCAACATATTTTTTATCACAATCCATGCAACTAATTTCGTAAATTCCACTTTTTTCTAGAACTGTAGTTTTATCCTTGGGATTTCCTAGTAAGCTTCTTATTGTGTTACCGGATTGATATACTATACAATAAGAAGCTTACTAGGAAATCCCAAGGATAAAACTACAGTTCTAGAAAAAAGTGGAATTTACGAAATTAGTTGCATGGATTGTGATAAAAAATATGTTGGCCAAACGAGACGCTCTATTCAAACACGTTTTAAAGAACACTTAGCACACTTAAAATACGGAAGAACAGAAAAGTCAAGTGTGGCCGAGCATGCTTTTGAAAACAATCATAGATTCACATTAGATAACCTAAAACTTCTAAAAAGTGTACCAAACAAAAGACTTTTGAATGCATATGAAAGTATGGAAATCATTAAATCCAGAAATAGTTTAAATAAAGATAGAGGACCTATCCCGTTTAGTACACTTTATTCTTTGGTTGAGGGGAGGTAGGATTAAAAATCGTGATCAATCACAATTTATTGGTCTTATCTCCGCCCACTAAAGGATTGTATATAAGATAGAGCGTAGATTAATTTAGTTCATTGTTTATCGTCTCCTGATGATGCTAACGTTGTTAGCGAAACGCGCGTCGAGTGCAAAAAAGTGTAGTTTTGGTTTGTGGAAAACAATCATAATTTTGTTTTAGTGCAACCAAAGGTTCCAAATTCCCAACAAAGCTTTTATTTGTTTTAAAATCAAATAATTCTTTTTGCCGTCTGCATGATGTAAATGCAAAAACACACTATTCAACCTTATAAGGCCGTTTCTTGTCGAAACAAATAATCCAAAGGGTTTCCCGAAATTTAATTTCCCACTTAGCTCAACTCGTTTCACCAAACCGTTTTCTCTTTGTTTTGTAAATGAGGGTTTACTTGAGCCTTTTAATGAAGTAATTCGGGTTTTTGCGTGTCTGCCGCCTGCGTGCTTATTCTTGAAATTGAAGGAAGGAACCGCTTCAAGGGATGAAGGAAGTGTTTAACAACGAACTTTATCCAAACTTTATGAAGCAAAAAAACAGCATCTCAATACTAAAACATCTAAGGGCCATTCTACACGAGGCACAAAAACGCGACCGGTTAGTCGCTCAGTCGCTTGAAAATTTTGCCCCTTCTATACGAGCGTGTAGACGCCGCTCCTTTGTAGCGCGTATAACCGACTAGCGATAAAACGCCTCATATGTGCTATGGATCCCGTACAAGACGGGTGTATCGCTATTCACCAATTAACTTTATTAAGTTTGTTGGCCAAAAAACGTAAAAAAAGATGTTGCTGGGTACACCCGGTTGGTGCTAATCGTCTGACCTTAGGGGTGTTTCATCTTAGCTTCGCAGAACATCAGAGATATATCAGGTGAAGGACCAGTCGGCTCGACCGGCCAGACGCTTGCAAGTTGCTACATGTAGAATGATACGCTGGGATGGAATTTACGCAACCTCTTGCGTTCAAAACGCCGGCACGTCAGCGAACGTATCCACACGCGACCGAAAAGTTGCCCGTATAGTATGCTCAATAAACACTCTGTGATTCTGTGACACACGCGTGTTGCTCGCAGGCAAACGGTCGCGTTTTTGTGGCTCGTGTAGAATAACATACAGACCGCTTCAAGCTACTGCGAACATAAGGCGGAAGAAGTCTAATTTGCCAGTGTACGTACATGCAGAGACACCGCACGCCTATCAGTGAAGCATCCAATACTCAGGCTTGCGATCACCACTTGCATGACTTTCCTTTGGTATTTAGTACGCCTCTAACCACGGTGCTGTGTGGAGCGTAGTCAATGAAACCGGAATTTGGTCAATAAATACGCAAATTTTTATAACGTAATTTTCTTATTTTGTGTCACTGATAAATAAGAGCGTTTTATTGTCAACTGCTCAGATTTATCAGTGACGACGTGTTACAATGAAAATAATAAGGAGAAACAAAATAAAAGAAAGTTCTAAAAATAAAATAATACATTCTAAAAACCAAAAAGATTCTCCCAGTCAAAAAAAAATTAAAGCAAATGTTCGAAAAGTCCTCCTTGCTCGGCTAGACAATATCCGAGCCTACTATAAAAACCCCTTCTAACGTTTCCAAGCATGTTAGGGGTGATAATTTGAAAAGCTTCTTCAAAAACAGATAGAAGTCATTAGGAGCTTACATCAAATCTTACACCTAACAACTGCCTAGCAGTTGGAATAATGTGCTGCTGCAGTAGATCCAAGTATCTAGGACCATTCAAATTGCAATTGCCGTTAATAAAAAATGGCCCAATTACTTGTTCCCCTATAATACCCCCCCCCAAACATTTAGTTTTTGGGGATACTGTGTTCTTACGTCAAAATACAAATGCAAATTTTCCCTCGACCAATATCGAACGTGAGTTGGGTTATGACGATTTGACCATTTGACCATCTGCGCTTTTTCGGCAACTTCGTAGTCATCCATTTTTGGTTTTAAAAATGTATTATTTCAATTAAGAACTTACCCATCTGTTTCTCGAGCAAGGCAGAAATAAAACAAAATAATAAAAACAAAATGAATTTTCAAAAGATAACACTGCAGCGTGCTTCGAATCCACCTCGGTCGTACGGCACGGAGAGTAAATTGGACTTGATTGCCCCTATGTTCGCAGTAGCTTGAAGCAGTCTGTATATTATTAACGGGTACAACAATTATGCACCCACACAAAGCTACCACATTAAGCATTTTTGCTCTGTTACATACATAATAATCCATGTTATGCTTCAAAAAAATTGACAAAAAATTGGTGCTAGAAAGCACGGATAGTTCACCATACAATTAGTTATTTTAAGTTGAAAGGAAATGAAAATATTTCAAAAACTGCAGCTTTGAAAGATTTGTACCTTATGACAAAATTTTTTGGAATATTTACGAAAACCAAAATCTGAAAACCGCATATCAATAGCTGCTTTACTTCTAAAGTTATGATATTTTTTATATACTTCAACGTTTTTTTAAATAACTCGGAAACTGAAGCTCCCACGAACTTGGACTTTATGAAAAAATTTGTAGTCCATATTCGTTAAAATCGATTAAGGCGTTCTTGAGTTATCGTGTATACAGACAGACAATAGACGGACAGACCGACAAAAAACTTTTTATTTTCGTCTATTAAGGTGTTTTGGAACCTTAGTATTTCATTTTTGATAAAATTAAGAAAACTCAAAATTTCAGGATTTTAATAGTCCCACATGCCTTATTGTATGGTGGACTAAAAAATGGGTATCAGCTGGAAACTTTCCTCAAGCAACTTTACTCCAACGTTGTTGTCCATAACTTTTATAAGTTCGTAGAGCGTAAAACTAGGCATTTTCATCCATTCTAGACTTTTTGAATCTTTGGTGAATTACATATAATCATGAGATACTATAATAGCTCGAGCCTTGCAAAATGTGCAACAATAATAACTTTGAAAAACAATGAAAATAATTTAAATATCAGAGTTGCCCATGGGCAAGGCTAGAGGCCCTCTATACATTTGACAGTTGTTGTTTTACCAGAGGTGGGCAACTCATATGGTCGTCTCTTTCTAGTTTTTTTTCATATTTGCATGTAAAACGAATTTTATGAAATGAACTGATTTTTTGTTGTCTATTTTTATAATTTCTCCAGACAGTTTTTCAAAAGATTTTTTTTATTTAGTAAAATATGTCAAGCTTTGACAAAAAAAAACAAACAGATAATACACACAGTACATATTAAAAATGTAAATAATTGGTAAAATATAAAGATTCCTTTGATATATATTTTTGTTATTTTTTTTCTTACAATAAAACATGGAAACATAATGTGTTATTTATTAACGAAGCTTGTAACTACTGCTTGTAACTCAGTTAATTCGGCTATTTTTATTAATTTTCCAGCTTGGTAAATGCATGTTTTCTTTTCACTTTTCCTGAGTTTCTTTCTCCGTTGGACAACGGAAGAATACAAATTCGTCGAGGCACGTATTTTTACAGTTTTCGATACAGCAAAATTCCATTGTTCAACTTGACGTTTCTTAATCAAAAATCTGACAGTGACAAAGTTATTTATTGTCAGGGGTTACCAACTATCATTGCCAACACACAATTTCAAACATTTCCCTAGCAACTGTCCAATCCAGTTGCTCACCTCTGGTAAAACAATAACTGTCAAAAACCGATGTTTTCGAAAGCACATTTGGAAAACATACGTCACCGTTTCGAACCATCATGACTGATCGCCAAAATGACAATTATTGAATGACATTAATTTGCTTTGTTTTTGTGGCTTCTCGTTTTTTGGATTTGTAAGTTTTGTTTTGTGATTTTTCGAAATGGATGTCCTAGATCCACAAGTGAGCCTTTTTTTTTGTCGTTGCTAGATCACCTTGACCTATCTAAATTATTGTTAAAAATTGACAAGTGCCGCCATATTGAACCGTGTTCGAAACGGCGGCCGAGGCGCTTTCGAAATCCTTTGAAATATTTTGAACCATGACGTCACCGTTTCGTCGCCAAAATAACATTTTACGCATGTTTTCAAATCGGTTTCGAAATCATCGATCGCTAAAGGACGTCTATGACCTCTAAGCAAGGACAAAGGCAATAAATCTACTGCGCATGCCTGAGGCGGTCTGCTCGTGCCCAGAGAAGTTTTTGGGTCTGCATTTTTCCAAGCGAACTTGATTGGGGGAGTTATTATCGCTACGGCTTTTTTTTTCGTAAAATGCAAGAGCCAGGGAACGCCCATGGTTTATCAGAATGTGCAAAATCAAAACCGGTAAATAAAAGAAAGTTCAATCATAAAATCATGAAACTGCAATTCGTTAAACCAATTTTTTATCCGCACCTTATTTCTTCAAACCCATTCAATAACAAATTCTAAATTTATAAGACCCGTTTTTAATCGAACCGTTGTTCATCAAACTCATTTGATATCAAAGTCGTAATTTGTAAAACCAATTTTTGATAAAAACCGGAATTTGTCAAACCATTATTTTTCAAAACCGGAATTCGTAAAACCCCTTGTTTACCAGAAATTTCTGCTAAATTGATTGCGCATTCCCCAATAATACATGAACGAGAGGCGTACACGCAAGTGGCGCGGCGGCGCGGCGTTTCGATACATTTGTCACGGCTACGCGCGCATACTTGTACGAGTAGCATTCAATAGTTTGTGTATAGATTTCACTTGCATTCAAGTTAAGAAAAAAACAACGGGTCTTACGAATTCCGGTTTTGAAAAATAATGGTTCAATTAAAAACGCTCTTAGAAATTTCAAATTTGTTATGAAGTGGGTTTGAAGAAATAAGGCTTGGATAAAAAATTGGTTTAACAAATTGCAGTTTTTATCGTGAATCGTTTTTACGCTGAAAGTTTTTATTAAATACGGTCTGATAAATTCTTGGTTTGACAAACCATAGGCGTTCGAGCAGGGCCGTTATATTAGATAGTTTTTAGTCGTGCCCAAAACGCCCGACGGCTAACGCCATTTGACACTGTTGACATTTGAACGTCATATATGGTTCGCAACGCCGCAAACGTATGGACAGTTAATATAAGGGTTTTGATGTACGAAGGACATGCAGATTTGTGTTTTGGCGATTTTCCATTTAATTCCACACCCATTTCTGACAGGGTGGCGTTGCGTTTAGAATAATTAAATTGGTATAGGGTGTTTGTTTATAACTGGAATATTCAGTATCTTTTTTATTATTGAAAATAAAAGGTAGGTCTAAATTTAAAAAATAAAAATTTCTTGGCAAATTGCGACGAACTTTTTTGTTGCCCTTAGTATACAGTGTGTGGCAATAAAGACAATTTTTTTAAAAATAAAACACCCTGTATATTTTTGCGTTTTTTAATTTTTTAAAAAGTTAGCTTTACAAAAATGTCAAACACTATTTCAATATCTTTTGTAGTTCCTGACATATTTGCGTTTAAGTTTTAATAATTGTCAAAATGAAAATATATTGGAAATGTCCAGCTGATCAAGCTACTAAGTGGGTCATGAATGTATTTCTTTATTTTAACAATATAAACTTAAAAATCTAGTGGCCTTGAAAAAAAAACGATTGGTAATGTATTTTATTAAAATTTTAAACGCAAATATCTCAGAAACTACCAAAGATTTTTAAATGGTGTTTGGTATTTTTATAAAGCTAATTTGTTGAAAAAAAATGCAAAAATATACTGGGTATTCTATTTAAAAAAATTAGCTTTATTGCCACACCCTGTATACCAGAGCAGTGAAAGTCGTGGGTTTCGGTCATTTGAATTATTCATTATACTACGTACGTTTCGGCTTACGTCATCATCAGGTAAAAATTATATGCTAAAATATTTATAATAAAATTTAGTTAATGCATACAACATTGTACATAAGTAGTTAGTTATAAGTGTTCATTTAAATATACTAACATTTAAAAAAGTTTCTGTCTTTAGCAAAATTTATATATATGGCTTACCTAAATTGCATAAACCAAATCTACCTTTGAGACCAATTGTTAGCAACTGTGGAACGCCTACCTACAACCTTTCAAAATTTTTTTCCAACACAACAATGATTGTTATGTCAAGGATTCTTGGCATTTACATAATTTTACAAAAACCAAAACTATACCCAAAAACCATATCTTGCTTTCTTTCGACGTTACCTCATTATTTACCAATATTCCGACTGATTTTGCTTTAGAAACAATAAAGAAAAGATGGTGAGAAATTTCCCAATTAACCCCCTTACCTTTAAATGAATTTTTGTCTGGAGTTAAATTATGTTTAAACTCTACATATTTTCAATTTGAAAATAGCTACTATTCTCAAATTTTTGGTATTGCAATGGGTTCCCCAATATCAACTACAATAGCTAATCTCGTCATGGAGGAATTGGAAGTTTGGGCTATAAATCAATTAAAATTCAAACAATTTTTTTTTTCAAACGTTATATAGATGACTGCCTCTTATGTATCCCAATAGATCAAATTAACTATATACATAATATTTTAATAGCTTTCATCCTTGTTTGCAATTTACTGTTGAAAAACAAAATAAATCCATTAATTTTCTGGACATTTCTATAAATTTACTAACTGGTTTACCAAAGATATTTGGTCTCAAAGATACCTTAATTATAACTCTTCCGTATCATTAACCTATAAGAAAAGTGTTGTTAGATCTCTCGCAGATCGTGCTATTATTTTATCACATCCAATTAACCGACCCAACAGTTTAAAAAAAGTCAGGGACACTTTAGATTTAAATGGTTACCCAAAATCTTTTTATAATGAAATAATTACAAATCAAGTGAATAAATTTGACAATAGTACCGCCAGATCTGCTAACAATAAATCTGAGAAGTTTTTTTCTATACCTTATACACAAGGTGTTTCCGCAAATATTAAAAAAGTGTTCTCTAAATATAACATGTCTGTAGCACATAAACCTACCAATGACACTAAAAACTTATTTACTAAATGAAAACCAAAAATTAACATTTCAAAGCAAACTAACCTTGTTTACAAGATAAAGTGTAAGGATTGTCCCTCCACATACATAGGCATGACACAACAATATTTACATAAACATATCTATAGACACCAATATGATGTTAGAAATGGAAACGAAGGTGCCACTGCATTAAGTAAACACTCTATTGATAAAAATCACTGTTTTGATTTTAGTAATGTGCAGATAATTGAAAAGGAAAATGACTATTTTAGAAGAAATTTACTTGAAATTATTAATATACAGAAAGATAAAAATTCTATTAACTTTAGAACTGATATTAATAACCTTTCTAAAATTTATTGCAATATTTTAAAATAATTAATTGCAATTTCTTTTCGTCCTGACTATCTTAAAATAAAATTAATTATACTATGGGTAAAAATGTTTTCTCATTTTATTAAAAAAATTGCTTGATAACAAAATATCGCCAAAAATAATCCTTATAGATCAAACTCAATTTGTCTTTCTTCATGTTTAAATGTTCTCGTTGTTTACAATATTAATTTATGTTTTTAAAAAATTTTGCTAAAGACAGAAACTTTTTTAGATGTTAGTATATTTAAATGAACACTTATAATTAACTACTTATGTACAATGTTGTATGCATTAACTAAATTTTATTATAAATTGTTTAGCATATAATTTTTACCTGATGATGGCGTAAGCCGAAACGTACGTAGTATAAAAAATAATAAATAATTCAAATGACCGAAACCCGCGACTTTCACTGCTTTATTATACCAAACGGTCAGGAATCTATCACTAAATGTATACCAGAGGGAACAAAAAAAATTTCTTATAGCGCTCAAGTTCGTTGCAATTTGCCAAGAAATTTTTGAATTCAAACCTACTCTTTATTTTTATTAATAAAAAAGATACTGAGTGTTCCAGTTATAAACAAACACCCTGTACCGGCTTTTTAGCATCTACGTTTTCGGAAATTAATTAAGAAAACTAATTTTGTTTTGAAAATTAAAAACAAAAATTATATGAATTATTTCGAACTATCAAATAGTGTTAAAGTTATCGTTATCGGCGAAGTTATCGGGCTGTAAATTGGCATGACCTAAAACTATCTAGTTTCTCATAGTTATATGGTAAATTCCAACGCGTATACAAAGGGAACGAATAATCCTTTGTCGAATTTGCTTCGTCGTTACTCTTAAGGCGCAATTACACAGACGAACATGCTCAAATAAAAGCTCGTGCCAAAGATCTGAAATTTTTTGCGCGAACATTTTTGTGAGCTTTTCTTTGAACATTTTGTTCGGGTAAATTTTTGAGCAAGTTATTGCTATCTATTTTGGAAAAATATTTTTAAAGATGAGAATAAATATAATTTTACATCATTGATCAGTGATCTCAATTCTTTAAAAAAATGGAACACCAACTTTTATTTTAAACTTTTGTGAAAAAAAGGCGACGGCAAGCGAAACATTATTATTGGCTATCAGTTTTGTCACATGCAATGTTAAAATAGTTAATGATGAGGGTAATAACATTTAATTCTTTTCTTTAACTTTTTTGGTTTTCTCTCATTATAAAAAAAAAACGGAAATGTCTTCGAAGTAATTACTTTTTAAAATGCAGGTGGATATTTTTAGAGAACTGTTATGGAGAGTAGTTAGTTGTTCCCTGGGGGGGGGGGTAGGGAGGTTTAGACAGTCGGAACGCAGCGCTGTCAAACACTACTGTAATTTTGTGTGTCAATGTTCATTTGACCAAAACTCCCTCTCACTAGTCTACGGTTTTTACCTTTTCCTAACCCAGCAACAACAATAAATAAGTGCCAATTTTTATTTTTTTTTGATTCTCGTTTTTTTACAACCCCAAAAAAGTTACAAGTATACTGGCATATCCCCTATAAAAATCATATCAATCGAAGTTGCTTATGAGGTAAAACGTGAATTTCGACATCAAATCGTTTTTCCGTCGGAAAGCACTTAATTAAAAATACCTTGTTTTAAAACTTAGTCTTTCTATTTTCAGTTAAGTTCAATGAATTCCCATAAAACTATAAAATTTAAATTTGTAAGAAATTTTTATTACCAACATTTCTTCAAACAAATTTTGCTCAACATTCTCTCCAAAATTTACGTGTGTTTTTTTGTACGCGATTTTGCTCGAACATTTCTTTGAACATTTTGCTCAAGAGGTTCGTGTAAATGTTTGTCGGCATTTCAACATCAAAGGAAAGTTTTTCTGTGTAAATGCGCCTTTAGATTTAAGAATCTTAAAAATGTTGGTCCTGAGGAATGACAAAGGCTACGTTTTGAAAAGCTGATTAATATAGGCGAAATTACAGATCAAAAATTAAGTAATTTCCAGAAAAAGCGGTATTAAATTTTTCTTTATATAGTTAATTTAAATTCCTTGTGCTCAGGCTATAAACTTTTCGACTCTGAATATGCCCTATGGATAAAATGTATTATTTTTTAGTACACCATACCCATATGGTATGAGGGAATATTAAAATCGTGAAATGTTGACTTTTCTTGACTTTATCAAAAATGAGTTACCAAGGTTCCAAAACACGATAACGAAAAAAAATTGTTGTCTGTCGGTCTGTCTGTACACACGAAAACTCAAGAACGCCTTAATCGATTTTAACGAAATTTGGTACAAAGATCCTCTATTGGCTTACCATGAACTTTTGGTTAAGGCCATGGGGGGTTGAAGAGGGGAAAAGGGGGATAAAATTTAAAAACAAATTGTATACGGTTTTTAGATTTAAGTTTACATGAATGTGGACTATAAATTTATTATAATTATATTACTCAAAAATTTTGTTATAAGGTTCAAATCACTCAAAGCTACACTTTTCGAGGTATTTTCATTTCCTCTTAACATAAAATAATTTATTGTATGGTGGACCATCCGTGCTATTTGTCTTTCTATCTAAGGCACCCGCCACCGCGTAAAGATATAAAATTCGAATCGTAAATTTTAAGTGTGCTGTTAAAAGACAGTCTAAATTATTAGAGTGTTGTTAAATGAGATAATTTTTAACACCCTACGAACAAATTGATGCCAGCTTACGGGCTTCATTGTAATAAAGAAATGTTTTTTTTTTGTTTAGGTCACTACTTAATGAAATTAATACGTTTTTAATCTGTCAGTTAATGTCCCTGCTATATTCGTGAGTTTCATGTGTGAAAAAAAAAACATGAAATCTGGTAGGAGTTACCTACCTACCTAAAAAAATCACGGATTTTCCAAAAAAAATATAGACAAATATGACAGTGACCTTACGTCTTTTTAATGTTTTATTGGTCATGTTACTTTTTGAAAAACGTGCCATCAGTTACTTTGTTTATACAGGTCTTTTTAAGCGCTTTCATATATTTAAATTTTGTCGTATAAACACACTTAAAACCGTTTTAAACACTAAATCCAATTCGTTTTCATCGGAATTTTTGTCAAATTAAGTTAATTTTGTATTTTAAAAATAATATATATCTACTTCGAACATAGAAACAAATATTTTGCATCGTTTACAACCCAAACCCAAAACCCGACAGGAAGAAAATAAGAAGTTTCTTTCAAGATCTAAAATAGTACCCCCCTCAGGTCTAAATATTTACACCTGTGGGGGGTACTAAATTTAAAAACCAATTTTAGAAAACCACTCACCCATACAGAAAAGACACAAAGTTATTGATTGTTTTGTATTGTTATTGCAAAATACCACTGAAAAACTGCTCATTTGCTCAAGACATACCATATTTTAGGAGAAAATGCCCTAAAACTAATTATATTTTACAGGTTTCAAAATGGTAAAAAATTTGTCACATAATAGCTTCATTATCTGTGTTTTAGGTTATAAAGTTGGTAATTTTTTAGACCACCTCTGGGGGGTGGTTTAAATTTATAGCCCCCAGAAGGCATTGTTTTGTGGCAATTTGTAATAAGTTAGTTTATAACTTCGCTAAGTAACCGTTTTTACAAGGATTAATTCAACTTATTTAATATCCCAAGTTATTCATTAACCAACAAAACACCTCCAATTTTGTCCAGAAAAACGCCATATTTTCAACCCGTTTTCAGCACAAAATATATATCTATGAGGGCACTACGAGGCAGAACAAACATAAGTAAAGTTCACTAATTATGCGCGAAAAATATACCAAACAAAAAACCCAAAACAAACTATATTAATTTATTTAAAAACTGAAATTAAAACATTGAGGTTATCTAAAAGCTCAGTCAAGAAAACTTTTCTTACTCAAAGCCCACTCATTTCAAATCTGTAGCTTTCATTAGTAGAGGTTGGTGCAAGCCAAGGTACACGCAGATATAAGAAATCCAAACTCACTGTTTGTTATTTGGACGCAGCTAAGATTTTGAAACTAACATTTCGACAGTGACAGAAATGTAAACAAAATTTGCATTTAAGTTTTTTAATATATTTTGTAAGTAAAAACACCTTTTAAATAAATACAAAATCAATCTACCCCTTA
Organism: Oxystoma pomonae; assembly: GCA_963921995.1. Lineage (NCBI taxonomy): Eukaryota > Metazoa > Arthropoda > Insecta > Coleoptera > Brentidae > Oxystoma > Oxystoma pomonae. The sequence goes on from OY998164.1 coordinate 6,166,416, forward strand.
TTTTATTAATACCCATTTAAAGTTGTGTGACATCAAGTATTAATTGGAAAAATTAATTAGTAAGGGTAAGTTTTAATTAGAGTGTCATGTCATGCCAAATTTTAATTTGTTCTATGGTGTGTGTACTATTTAAACCCCGCGTGGGCTTAAATATTTTAATTTTCGTTTCTTCTAAATTGAAACTTTCTTCTTAGGTTCGTGTAAATGTTTGTCGGCATTTCAACATCAAAGGAAAGTTTTTCTGTGTAAATGCGCCTTTAGATTTAAGAATCTTAAAAATGTTGGTCCTGAGGAATGACAAAGGCTACGTTTTGAAAAGCTGATTAATATAGGCGAAATTACAGATCAAAAATTAAGTAATTTCCAGAAAAAGCGGTATTAAATTTTTCTTTATATAGTTAATTTAAATTCCTTGTGCTCAGGCTATAAACTTTTCGACTCTGAATATGCCCTATGGATAAAATGTATTATTTTTTAGTACACCATACCCATATGGTATGAGGGAATATTAAAATCGTGAAATGTTGACTTTTCTTGACTTTATCAAAAATGAGTTACCAAGGTTCCAAAACACGATAACGAAAATTTGCTCAAGACATACCATATTTTAGGAGAAAATGCCCTAAAACTAATTATATTTTACAGGTTTCAAAATGGTAAAAAATTTGTCACATAATAGCTTCATTATCTGTGTTTTAGGTTATAAAGTTGGTAATTTTTTAGACCACCTCTGGGGGGTGGTTTAAATTTATAGCCCCCAGAAGGCATTGTTTTGTGGCAATTTGTAATAAGTTAGTTTATAACTTCGCTAAGTAACCGTTTTTACAAGGATTAATTCAACTTATTTAATATCCCAAGTTATTCATTAACCAACAAAACACCTCCAATTTTGTCCAGAAAAACGCCATATTTTCAACCCGTTTTCAGCACAAAATATATATCTATGAGGGCACTACGAGGCAGAACAAACATAAGTAAAGTTCACTAATTATGCGCGAAAAATATACCAAACAAAAAACCCAAAACAAACTATATTAATTTATTTAAAAACTGAAATTAAAACATTGAGGTTATCTAAAAGCTCAGTCAAGAAAACTTTTCTTACTCAAAGCCCACTCATTTCAAATCTGTAGCTTTCATTAGTAGAGGTTGGTGCAAGCCAAGGTACACGCAGATATAAGAAATCCAAACTCACTGTTTGTTATTTGGACGCAGCTAAGATTTTGAAACTAACATTTCGACAGTGACAGAAATGTAAACAAAATTTGCATTTAAGTTTTTTAATATATTTTGTAAGTAAAAACACCTTTTAAATAAATACAAAATCAATCTACCCCTTATTTTATTAATACCCATTTAAAGTTGTGTGACATCAAGTATTAATTGGAAAAATTAATTAGTAAGGGTAAGTTTTAATTAGAGTGTCATGTCCTGCCAAATTTTAATTTGTCCTATAGTGTGTGTACTATTTAAACCCCGCGTGGGCTTAAATATTTTAATTTTCGTTTCTTCTAAATTGAAACTTTCTTCTTAAATCCAACCAGAGGTTGTGTTGAAATGATTAATTATTCAATAAAGAAATTAATTAAAATTCTTCTTAAACATCAAGCTATGTCCAAAAACTCAAGGCGGGTTGGTTTAAAATGCTTAAAACCAAAAGTTTCACTTAAACTTAGGACCGTTCTAAAATAGCCAAAATTTCCCGATTAGGCTTTAATCGTGATTAGTTACTAATCGGTGTTTAGAATATGGTGTTTTACATTGAAACTTTGTTTGCCAAAAGTCATTTCATACTGCGATTAGTTTTAATCATGATTAAAGCTTAATCGGAGGATTTTTACGTTGGTGGATATGGAGTTAAACCCTTTTAGTAAATCCCACCGATGATGTTTTCAGACTCGAGCAATCCACTTAGAGTTAGTAACCAGTCTAAGCAAAAAGTTATCTCTTTTAGCTTTGTTTAGGTTTGTGTCTCGGAGGGGTAGACCAAGTAGGATATATTCCGACAACGCAACCCATTTTGTAGTTCCAAACTGTGATTTAAAAGATTTGTGTTCATTTAGTTTACAGAACGAAAAAGATTTAGTTCAGGGTGCTTATTCTTGACTGTCGAGGAGGTGTAGGGAGCAAAATTCTCCCGGGAAGCGAATTAGGGAGTAATCAAAATCATGTGATATATCGGTGGAATGCTGTGTTCTCCTAGTTCAATGTAAGAGAACTTAGCCAGGGAGTAGAAAAAACATTTAAAATTCGTTATTAATTTTGATTTTAGTACTTTTTTTGTCACTCCCTAGTATGGTCCCCGGGGGCTCTCACTTTCGAGAATAAGCACCCAGGCGGCCGCCGCGGAAAATATTAATTGGAAGTTTATACCTTCCCAATCAGTAGCTCACTTCGGAGGCCTTTTAAAAAGAGCGGTTTCGGGTACTAAACTAACATAGAAAAAATAACTCCCAGCCTATCTCGCCCTTATCTAAGATTGGAATACCCGAAGAAGATGTTCAAGGCGGTTCTGCAAACCAACCGGTTTGTGACCAACGACAGATTCCTTAAATGAGCCGACATGGATGGAGCAAGGAATATTTGAATGAGCTTCAAGTAAGGAGTAAGTGAAGCAGACCGCATCACTTCTCAAGGAAAATGACGTTATATAGATCAAAGACGATAACCAGCCTCCATTATGCTGGAAGTTGGGAAGAGTGGTAACGCTGCATCCAGGGAAAGATGGTATGAATCTTGGATGAGATACTTAAAGATATCCAATGCTTACGGAGACTTTGGTTATATTATTATGTGAGAAATCTTGGGACATAATTTTCGAAGCCGCAAGAGGAATTGATCACTCAACAGCCAAAGCACATCAAATGCATGCTCATAATTCAAGAATGACCGCGGCAAAACAGACGTTCCCTCTGTTTTGGTTTTGTCGCATGATGTCAAATTTTGTAAATAAACAATGGTTCTTATTTGCCAAGGATTTTTCGTTGAATCAGATTTCTTGTCTTTTTCTAATCTAAGACATGAATAGAGTAAAAACCTTTAGAACCCAATCTGGACTAGTAAAACTTTTGCTAAGTTATGTCCTCTTCCACTAAAAAATCAAGACTTGAAAGGGCGTGAGCCTTTCAAGATGGGGGCATGTTCCTTGCCTGCCGCTCTAGTTTGTTATTACGGTCCTTAAAAACAGGTGACAGTTGAAAGAAGATAGACCATCGACTATCGATTTTTGCAATCACCCTCACAATGAATTTTGGCCAAATTAAGATAATTCTGTATTTTAAAAATAATTGGACACAAAACATTAAAACAGTGGCGCACCGAGAGGGGGGATTTTGGGGTTAAACCCCCCCTCGAGAAGCATGGTTTACTTCAAATTAAGTTTTTTTAATAATTGTCCCTACCCTCTTCCACCCGGTGTCAATTCATGGGTGCGCCACTGATTGAAACAAATATTTTGCATCGTTTCCAACCCAAACCCAACCCAAACAGAACGAAAATAGGAACTCAAAAACACACCCTGTACAAATAATGTACCTTAAAAATTAGACTAGCTAAAATATGAATTTTGACCTTCGATATTTTAATTCTAGGTGAGAATGATATATTTTTAAATTTTACATGATTGATAATATTGCCCCTGCTCAGCATCAGTACATATTTAAAGTTTGTAAGAAGCAGATTCTAAAGCCGGAAAAGGAATCTCCGTTTTGAACTTATATCGCGGAAATACAGTGGCGTAGCTTATAATTTATTGCGAAACGGGGAGATTCTATTTGGGAATGAGAAACTCTGGTTTATATGTTTAAGTACTGTTCTTTCTGCTATGAGAGTCCGTTAAAAAAAAGAGGCAATGAGTAAGATTCGCAACCTTCATATCTGATCAGAACGGTTGGAGAACGTGCTCGCACTAAGCGTGGGACCAGATATTTTCGATCGATATGATGCGCAGCCTCTCATATCCAAATGTCACCCTTTCCTCTTGGTGCTCCCTGTCTAAAACAGTCGAGACTCTGGCGACCGCATATCGGCGGTATAGCACTATGGGGAAGTTGAACTAGACCCAGTAACCACTAGGAACTGCTTCATTAAGAACCTGTACAAACTCGTACAGGGGATTAATCTAATGGAGTGGTTAAACTAGAATCAAAAGGTGCACAATAAGCCAATAATGGCTGCAGTGCAGTAACTCTGGCCAGCCATTAGGCTGGTCGGGACCACAATCGGGGGGGGGGGGTTAGTCGGTAGGAATTTGACAGCACCCGGGCTGTTCTGACAGGGGATGAGACTCTATCGGGGGAGTGGATTGGACGGTTGGACCGGGCGTCTTATGCAAGATTTTTCCTTGATACCCTTGAAAAAAAAAAGATTTGTAGGAAACACTTCATTTCCTTCCATATTTAAACTAAAAATATTTAACAGAGTAATGGACTTTTTTGCCTGATAATAATTCAACTTGTTATTACAAAATAAACTTCCTTAGTTTTTCCTATTTAGTCGATTTGAACAAGAAGTAACTACAATTTTCAAAATTTTGACCAAAATTTTAGTGCTTTTCAAGGAATGTGACAAAATAGCGCAAGACAAAAGAGCGCAAGAATAATAGCACAAGGACAAATGGGAAAAATAGCGAAGGGCAAAAGCAGAGCAAGCGCTTCTGATTAATCAGGGATTAAAAGCCAAACCATTGCGTAAATGTAACATAGCTCTGACATCCAGTGCTCTCATTGGTCAGATTCGCACGTCCAGCCAGACTGATTTTCATGAGATACTGGCCCTAACGCGCGCTAGGTTGATGTATCGTTACGTCGCGTCGCCTAACCCGGTAGCTGAAATCGCGTTAGTCGAGGTGGAAACGCTCACCTCTGCCGGTTTTCACCAATGAGAGCGCTGGATTTCAGAGCTAAGTTACGTTAACTCGGTGGTTTGGCTTTTAGTCTCTATTTTACCGAAATCATTCCTTTATTAGACCTTATTCACTTTAAAAAAAAACTATCAGAATCCTTGCTTACCATCTAAAATAGTAGCTTTAACAACTAGTCGCTAAAATAGTGCTTTTTTTACAAACGTTGATTTAAATATCGAGCGCACAGTTTAGGCACGAGTTGTTAACACTATTTTTTTTAATGCCAAAAAATCCAAGAAAAAGAGGAAAATACTTTTAAAAATCTCGAACAAAGAGAACTTCTCGCAATACACCATCTTTACACTATAAATCAAAGCGGCTGGTATAATGAAATAACAATCGTTCCCATAGCGATGTATCTTTTTACTCGGTGACGTTCATTATTGCGACATTTTAATCTTTGACATTTTGATATTTTGACGATATTTTTAAACGATTTTTTATTAAATACTTGGTAAAAACTGGCGGAAATAGCTTGATTCTTAGGCAAGAATAATTAGATTTTTTCGGAAAAACGGACCAGTGCGGAACGATGCCTATTTGTGAGTGATCCAAAGTTGGAAATTAAAGTGTATGATGGTGTTTAATGATGTATGGGGAGGGTGACCAGTGGAACCACTGACGAGCTCACGCTGGTTATCCAAAGCGAAACATCGTTCAATCATTTCTCTTTTCGCTTTTGTCCTTTGTGTGTTCCTTGTGGGATGCTCATCCAGGTTTGAATTTTCGTTATTTTCACCCAAGATCTTTTGATCTTCTGTTTTTAGATTCTTGTCGGTTGATGTAACTGATTTGGAGGTTTTTTATCTTATTTTTTGTTTTTAATTGCCTTAGGAGCATAATCCTATTGGAAATATTAACACGCCAGGACAAATTCGTAATAGGTAACTTGGATAAGTACCAGTGCGGAACGATGCCTATTTGTGAGTGATTCAAAGTTGGAAATCAAAGTGTATGATGGTGTTTAATGTTTTTTTAATAACGATTGCCGACTTGATAAGAAGTCGCGTTAAAACTATTTGAAATACAGTTTTGGAGGATAATGCTGGGTTCATACAGCAAAATAAAATATTATAAAAATAAGAACACCCAATAAAAAACCATATTTGTTATCACTTGATCACGTTTGACCAATCGCAGTGCCAACTCTTATTTCTTGTTTTATTTTATTTGCTGCATAAGCACGACATATCCTCAAGCCTATCGAGGATTTTATTTTCGAAAAAGCACAAATTTCTTAATTGGAAATTTTTTTTAAAAAAATCTAGGCTATAGCTAAATTCTGAGGTTTTTATCGCGTTCTTTTAAATTTTCAATGGCTCACATTGAACCTCAACGATATGAAATGTAAGATTAACGTCATATTTCATTTTCAAAAAACCGGTGAAAAAATCTGATGAATTTACAAACTCGCTCACACAATATATCATTTTCATAATAATGGATTCAAAAAGGATGGACAGATGACTAAGTGTATGATGACGAAATGTTGACCCACTTTAATTTTTAAAATTAGGAATCTGCTATTTAAGGCGATATCAAAAAATAAATTACTGCTACAAGATAAATACAGCTTGTGTTCTCGTTGCTTTCTAGTTTTTAATTATTTTTATAATATCTATGGTTTAAATAATCACCTTTAAAGTACCAAATTAATCTTTTGTTTGTCTTATTCTACTACAATAGGAAGTTAATTAAAACATTTGTTATAAATTCTGCCAAGATTCGCAAAATTAACAGGATAAGGGAAGTTTTTATTAATTAATGGACTTGCCCAGGTAAGCAGAGGTTATTAAAAAAGTTTTAGAAACTTAATATAGTGTTTTCCTAAAACATTGATGCAATTTATAACGTAGAAATCGGTTCGCCATATAAACAAAAACACGGTTTTCGGCAGTTTAAGTTGGTCATAAGAAGAACGCGAGGACATCGAATATTCTGTTTTCTTTTTATTTGTAAAAATAAAGAAACTTTCGTTCAAGAACACGTTTAGGGCGTAGGCGTTAACTTACGTAGATTAGAAGCCCTCCAAACGCCAATGATCTGCAAAATTTTACACAAGGTGTGCAAAATTGACTTTTCAAATGATGTAAAGGCGCATTTACACAGAGCGAATAGGTTCGTCCAAAAATTCGGGTCAAATCTGGCGAACCTTTCTCGACGAATGTTTGTTCGAACACACGAACATTGGCAACGAACATTTGCAGCGAACATTTGCAACGAAATTTTGCAGCCATGTACATTCCGGCAAATTTTCTTAAGATTTTTTTGAAATATATTTTTGAAATTGGGAATAGACAATATTTTTGATCTCAAATCACTGACCTCAATTCTCGAAATTAAATTAGAACACCAAAAATATTTTATTTTATTTTTCGATTAAATAGTAAAAGCCGACGGAAAGCGAAAAATTATTATTTGCTGGGTGGTAGGTTGTCAGGTTGGTAGATATCTACTAAATAAGTTTGTACCTAATTGTTGCTATGTTTTATCACTTTTTTGGTTTTCTTTAATTAAGTGTAAACTCATCAAACCCCATCAACAAACCCCACCACCGAAACCCCACAAAATGAAATAAAGTAATCCTCATTATTTTTTGTGTTCCCATTTAATTTCAAAAATATTATCTATGCCCACTTTCAAAACTATATTTCCAAAAAATCTTGCGAAAATTTGCCCGAATGTTCGTGGCAAATGTTCGCTGAAAATGTTCGTTGCAAATGTTCGAGTGTTCGGGCAAACGTTCGTCGAAAAATGTTCACCAGATTTGGCCTGAATTTTTGGACGAACCTATTCGCTCTGTGTAAATGCGCCTTAAGGAACCGCACTGGAGATGCCTGAGAAGGCTACGAAATTTTAAAACTTCGAATTGTATATAAAGAAAATCAGAAAATATTGTCTGAAATAGGAGAAACTCGGTTGCTCGGAAACCCTGGTAAGGGTGACTAAAATTTTGGATCTTACAAATACTCAATGTTGCCTAGATTAGGCCAAGAGTGGGTTAGCCGCCCCCCATGAGTTACTGATACGAATGAGAGGATTCAAAATGTGTTAAAAATTTTGATATAAATATTTTTTAAAGCTTATGCTCATTGGTTGATTGGTTCCACATTTGAAATCTGTTATCCTGGAAAAGTATGGGTGTCCTATATTTTAGAAATAAGAAAAATTTTGGATTGCTTCAAATTTTGACCACCGTTATGCAAAATAAGTGTTTTATATGTTCTAACCTGGTAATATTTTATAACTTTGTTTTAATTAATTGTGCCAATATTCTCTAAAATTTACCAAAAACATTACCTCGACCACAAGTACACCGCAACGGAATAACATTGGATTATTGCGCAGACTCAGTAATTACCACAAGTATCAAATAAGCGTTCCACAATGCATTGTCCATATCCAAACTAAGCCCAAATATCACCATTTATCGAAAACAAATGACCCTTTGCTTTGGATTTTGCCTAGACATTGTACCGGCGGAACCTTAATAAACAACTCTATATATATGTAGCCTCTAAAGCTACCCTTTAAAGCCCTCTGTATTGTGGGAATGCGAAACTTTTAAAGGAGAGAGCTTAGATAAGGTTTGGAATAGATGGATCTAGATTTTCTCCTTTTTTTATGCCTCAGTTTTAGCTTAATTACTTTTAAAATCTCTTTTGCATGGGGTCTTTTTTTCCTTAATTTTCTTTCAATTTATATAAAAATTTGCTTAAGAACCGCAGTTTTTCTGCGGTTTAATACTTAAAATACAAAAAAAATTGACCTATATGAGCACCCCATTTAGACATAAAAATTTTAATTTTTGACGAAAGACATCAAGGTCTTTAAAATATATTTTTACTCAATTTTTTGCAAAGAATTCTATCGAAAAGCAGCCAAAGTCTTCTAAAATCAATTTGAAAGTAACCTCATAGAAACAAATTGGCATGAAAAGGCCGAATCGAAAGCACTCTTACACTTAGTATTCGCAGGGAAAAGGGCACATCTATTCCATTTGTATACAAATACTTTGTAAAATACTGTTTTATAGATAATAAAATTTGATTCCAAAAGGTTAAGCTCAACTTCCCAACCTCTAGAGCTTTATATATGGAGGATTTGGCATTCGTAACACTTCCACTTTATGTTTTTTTACCTTTTTGGGATCTGTTCAAAATTCAAGCAGTTTAGTAAACAAATCTCATCTTTCCAGAAAAAATCAATTCTTGTAAAGATATAGAATATGGTGCGGCCCTGTCCCAGATATTCTTCCAACTTCTCAAAAAGAGTTTGACAAGGTGACCTCCGGCGAACTGTTCCGATGTATTCTTTTGGACTGCGATAATTTAAGAGCAAAAGCCAGATATCTCACTCTTGGCTTATTGCTCTCCCATCTTCTCCTTTGGGTACTCTTCTGGATAATCAGATATTTCGTGTTTCCGTTACTTTGAGGCTAGGCGTTCCTGTTTACGAGTCTCACGACTCCAACTCTTGTGTCCCAGCAGTAGGTATTTATCACGGTCTGAGCTGTCACAAAAGTGCAGGAAGGATGGCTCGCCACAGCACGTTGAATGTCATTCCTCAACGGGCTCTATCTTCTGCAGAATTTCCTTCGGTTCTCGAGACGGTATGAGTGTGTCGAAGCAACGAAAAACGGGCGGATGGAATGACCAGATTTCCATGGAACAGCAGGGAAGGTTTGTAAACTGGGAGAGTCCTTGAAGAGGAGGAGGTATAAGGAACTTTTGTATCGCTTCTATTTCACGCCCTTTTCCGTTGAAACTTTAGGCCTTTTAGGACCTGAGACTAAAAATTTAATAAACCAAATCGGTCAACTTATAAAAGGTGTATTGGAAGGCGATTCAAGAGTTAAATCATTCATTACCCAAAACGTAAGTTTAGCAGTTCACCTTGCCAAGAAGGTATGGAGGATATGTTTTATGTTTAAAATTATTGCTATTTTTGTAGATTCTCAGGTAAATTTTTATATTGTTGTTATATTTGACGTACTTTTTAGGTTTCTTTAGAGATTCATATGTACTTAGATATTGTTTTTAATTTAAAAATGAAACAACTCAAGTTAGTCTATACATACACATTTTTGCATTGTGACATTAGAGGCTACTGGCAGAAAGACGGCGAAACGTATCATACAGGGTTCGACGGTTCTAGTCTAGGGTGCCGAAATAGCGTGTATTGGAAGCGCAATGGCAAGTAAATGAGAGCGAAAAAGATAATAAACTTGAGAAACCGATACGTTGTTGCCGATATCACCCACAATTACCTAAAAGATACCCAAGTAAGATCCCGTCAAATTTAACGATAAAATTTGCCTTCAAAGGGCGTAAAACAATGATTGTGAGTATTTTCTTATTTTAGTTTGCAGTTAGAGTCCGCTAATTTAATTAAAATACCCATTTATCTACAAATTTTAACTACCGATTGACGCTGCTCTTCCAATATATCTGCGATAAGTCTGAGCCTGACCTCCGATAACCAGTTACGCTAAAGTACCGTCTCTACGAGACAATTCATCGTAGCGGTCTCGCGTGCTCACGAAATATCTTGTTGAAATAAATTTAAAACAAAATTATACGTTTTTAAAAGAATAAAAAAAAATAAAACACCGTAGCGCAGTCTTTCCATCTGCAACCTTCTACTCTTTCTACCTAGAACACTTTTTGTTTTGTTTGTCTTTAAAAAGAATTTAAAGCTGTTATTAAATTGAATAAAAGAGGGGTGTTTTTTTTTAAATCTTATTCTTGTAGACTTCTTTATTTCACAAAAATTGCCTCAGATGAGAGTCGCGAAGGTACGCCTGCCCTTCAGGCCTTACATAAAAAATATTTTCTGGTATTTTAGTTTAATCATTTCAGTATCAAATAAAAAAAATCTTAAGATCTTCTAGATGATTAATTGAGAAAAATAACGTCTACGATCTCTGTCACGCATGCGTCTTCGAATAAAACAGGCTAAAGCGCTGAAAGTGCAGCAGTTTTCCTAAACTATTTGCTTGACAACGTTGTCTAGCCGCCATCTCTCTTCAACGCATCTGAATTGAATATAGTGTTCTTACGAGAACTGTTGAACTTTGTATATACTTTACGTGGATGAAATTAGAAACATAAAGCAACTTCATAAGTTTCATCATTTATCCCCATCCATATAAGTATCGCAAGAAAATAGGTCACAAATTGGAACCAAAGGATCGGTAAATTGGTTTGGATATGTCACGGATCGCGATTTGGTATGTTTACCATATCGATAAGTCTCACGTAACGTATCGAAGCAGAAGAGTTCGTTACTCCCGGCGAAAAAGACACTTAAAAATAAAAAGACAAATAAATTCATCTGATGGTTTTAAACTATTCCGTTTTACTATTTACCCACGATCAACGAATAATACTAATTTCATCTCAACACGATTTTAATGGCTCGTATATGGTCCTAGGATAATAATAAAGCTTAGGCGAAAAACCAGAAGATGGCGTGACAAGCGATGACACTTTATTTTATAAGATCAATAATTGACGCAAAAATGTCGATTATTTTTCCGTATTAAGACAATAAATATTTATTAAAAATAAATAAATCCAATATAATTTTATTACCTAACCAAAAATGTTAAATTGACATTTTTACCCATTTTTAAAAAAAAACTTGTTTTTGAAAAGATATATGAAAAGTCCCTTAGTATAACCCTGTTTGTTTTGACGTTTTAGATAAAACGTTATTGAAACTTCAGATTATGAAGGTTGTTGAGTGTTCGCGTTTGATATTTTTAATAATTTCTAATATTTATGTAGTATTAATAGTAATTTACGTTACAAGGTCAGGAAATGGTCTCTTAAAGTACAAGTCTAGATGTCCGGAACATCTAGACGAGTACTTTAATGATATGTCACGGCCGTGTATCGTACAACGTTTTATTGAATTTAAAATAAAAATATTTTTTTTTGGGAAAACAGCGACAATCAATATACCAAAAAAATGTCGTCATCTATATTTGTTTCAACAATTACTTTACAATTTTCCATGAAATTATTGTCAAAATTTTGAATTCCAGTCATCTTTGAATTGGTTGCTAACAGTTTATTTTTTTTGTCACGTAGAGCAGTGAAAATGCGAATGGAGAAAGACTTTTAATGTGGAAAATACCGTCAACGAAAATGTTATGTTGGCCTACTTCTTAGATGTGGTAAGTGTTAAATTAGTTTTATTAAAAAAAAAATCGTTAAATACCTACTTTTTAAAAATACGTCGTATTTTCGTAATTTTTAATTTCCTTACTTTTTCAGTGCTAACGCTATCGGCAAAATATTCGATGGTCAAATTTATGTTGGTAGTAAATGAGAACGTGAATATATCCAGATTTCCCAAACTGATAGCATTTTTAAAGAAAGAATCTGTAGGCCACCAACCGACCCAATCAAAAATTTTAACCAGAGAGGAAGTGGAGTCATTCATGAAAACAGCTCCAACCGAGAAATTTCTGATAATTAAGTTAAGTTTTTTGGGTTCCATAAAATAAAAATATATTTTTTTAACTGAATTTACGCAATAAGCAATTTACAGAGGGGGATTTAGTATTTATACTTTTCTGCCTTTTTTAAATTATTATTTTTTGAATTGTTTCAGGTTGTGGCGCTACTAGGTATTTCCGGAGGGTGTCGAAGGGAGGAGCTCTACAACCTAAATGACGATGATATTCAAGATATAGGGACACAGTTGATTGTAAGCATAAACCAAACAAAAACTTACATCAAAAGAGTGTTTACAGTCATTGAAGAATCATTTTTAAGCATATTCCGTAGTTATCGCCATCTGCGACCCATCAACATTCCCAAAAATGAGTTTTTTGTCAGCTACAGAAAAGGAAAATGTATTAGCCAAAGAGTGGGCATCCATACAATTGGGGGAGTGCCTCGGAAAATTGCGGAATATTTGAATTTGTCCAATCCCGAAAGGTACACGGGACACTGCTTCCGCAGAACGTCTGCCACGCTATTAGCAAACGCGGGAGCAGATGTTAATGTGCTAAAACGTCACGGCGGCTGGAAGAGCACCTCTGTGGCCGAAAAATATGTCGAGGAGTCTTTAGAGACATAAACAGGGAGGAGAAAACCAACAAAACCAAACCCAAAGTTACTCTTCCTCGCGAAAAGGTAACCCCGAAAAGATTGCTCGGCTGCTGCTCATGTAAGTTCAAATAATTCCAATTGCACAATTAATGTGAATACTTATAAGTAATTTTTAGTAGGTTATTGTATAAAATATTTGTTTTTCATTAATAATAAAGATATGTTCAAAAATATACCATTTTGCTTATAAAAATTCAGAAATTTAGTTTGAGTCCGGTAATGTTATTTTATCGGACTGGTGATGTAATAGGTCATTTTCCGGACTCAAATTAATTCCGTAAGATGGAACATTACAATACAATATGAAATCCCCTCGCGTCTCAATTTTTATATTCGCGTTTAATGACCATCATAACATGCTTGTTATGTAAACTACTATTTCAATTTTTCCTTCCTCTGATTACGCCCATTGATTCTGCTGTCAATAACTTCTGACTAAGGGACTATCCGACCGGCAGCGACAGTTTAGCAACTGCTAATATTAATTAACGACCCTTCAAGATCAAGGGCTTGTCGCATCTAAATGCGTGCGTATGGAACGCGAATTCACTAAACTATTTAGTTACAAGGAACGGTTTACCAAACCAAAAATTTATCAGACCGTATTTAATTAAAAAATTAATCTTAAGAACGATTCACCATAGAAACTGCAATTCGTCAAACCAGTTTTTTATCCGAACCTTATTTCATCAAACCCATTCAATAATAAATTTGAAGTTTAACAGACCCATTTTTAATCGGACGCATGTTTTCATTTTTTTCATTCAATATCCAACCCGGAATTCCTTAAACACGTAATTTATCAGAAAATTTTTGCTAAATTGATAGCGCATTCGCCAATAACACATGAATGCAAGACGGGTGAATGCAAGTGACATCTATACTCAAACTATTGAACTTAACCTGTAGTAGTAGTAGTAGATGGGCGGCCGTAGGCCTCGAATTAGGCCGCATAATGGACCCTTTTTGCCATATCCATCATGCACCCCCGACTGAAAAGAGACTTAATTTTGCCTGACACCTCTTTGTCGAGGGCAAGTATACACAGTGGACCGCCGCGCCGGCTTTAAACCCCTCCGAAGCGTGGTCCTGCTACATATCAGCAGCCCGCCGTCATATAGGTTGACCCGAAAATCGAGGTCCCGGTTTCGCTGGTCGAGGTCGCCGTCGGAGTCTTCAGATGCATCTCTTTGGAGTGGTCCTGCTACCCGAAGGTGGTACCGCCTCTTCCAAATCACCCTCTGTCCACTCCCGCTACCAAATCTGTCGGAGTCTAGCCGCGTCCCATGGAGTCCCGATCTGGGAGAAGTCCAGGTCGTCCTTTTTTTAGGTCACCGGCTAGTCTCCTCTACCCAGTTTGGTGGTGTCCTCGACCGTCCACCTTTGAGTCCCGCAAAGTTTTCGGTGCAGTGTCAACCGTGCAGCCTAATTCTACCTCGTGCTGTCAACGTCAACTGCGGAGCTGCTAAGAATTGGGGCCGCCCGTCGTCGTCTCGAGTCGTATTCGGTGTTAGACATTTTGTACTGAACGAATCGATCAGTAATTCGTTTCTAGAATGATCGAATCGTTTAAATCGATCGTTGAATCAATCATTTGAAATTAAATTAAAGAAACTGATGGTGACCAAAAAAAAGGTCTATGGGATGCAGCTTAATATTAATTACTCTGCTGACCAAAAAATCTATATTTTCATACAGTTTACACCGCGCGCAGGAATCCGAATGAAAACAACGAATGAACGATCGATCGATCTATTTCCAACTGATTCAGTGTATCGCCACAGTGGGTTAGTCAGACGTTGATCCATTCCGATTTGATTCACTCGTTTGATTCATTCTGTCTTCGTCGGTCATTTGACTGATTGAATCATATCGAGCAAACATGATTCGATCATTCAATACTCGCAAGTGCTTCGATCATAGTGAACGAATCGTTCACAAATCACACATCTCTATTCGGTGTTGTGTGAAGCAATGTGTACTTGCCGAGATCCGATCCTGCGATCTCTGTTATGCAGGCTAAGACGCTGTTCACTGGGGTCGTATTTTCGAAACCATACGAAATTATTCGCATGCGACTACTTCCGTCACTTCCTATACCGTATAGAAAAGGAGGCAAAAGATATGCAGATATGCTGACTCATGGGTAGTACGTGCAAGAATAACCGGTTTTTCATGCGAAACAACACGAATGTCTCCACCCACTCGTGCAATATTGCATTAAACCAGTCGAATTCGAACGCGGTCCACACATACCGGCTTATCTTTCGCCTCTCATTTCACACGGTATAGAAAGAGACTGACATAAAAATTGTTGATTATTCAGTATACGTATGCGGATATTTTCGTATGGATTCGAAAATCAGACCCCTGGTCTACGGCGGCCCCCGAAAGAAACTTGTAAGTATGCTCGACAAATACATAAAAACGCCGCGCCGCTGCGCCACCTGCGTGTACGCCTCCGGTTCGTGTGGTATTGGCGAATGCGCTATTAACTTAGTAAAAATTTTCTGATAAATTACGGGTTTTATGAATTCCGGGTTTGATATTGAATGAGTTTGATGAACAATGGTTCGATTAAACCCGGGTCTCTGAAATTTCGAATTTGGTTTAATGAATGGCAGTTTCTATGGTGAATGATTTAATAATTGAACTTTCTTTTATTTAACGGGTTTGATTTTGCACATTCTGATAAACCGTGGGCGTCCCAAGGGAATATGTTTCTTTTACTATGTTGGGAATTTGGAACCTTTGGTTGCACTAAAACAAAGTTATGATTGTTTTCCACAAACCAAAACTACACTTTTTTGCACTCGACGCGCGTTTCGCTGACAACGTTAGCATCATCAGGAGACGATAAAGAAAAATATTAAAAGGCTTTTTACCAACTTAATAAAGTAGATAAAAAATAGGTTTACATTTAAATTGTTTGAGTACAATTAATGTATTTATTTTTTGGTATCAGCGTTAACATATTTGCAGTGCCTAATGGCAATATTTAATTTTAAATTTAAAAATTCGTGCAAAGTGTGCGTCCGTTACGCTGGAATGGCTGTTTAACAAATAAAAATTTCAATAAAATTATTGTTTAATTTGGAAAAATTTACTTTAAATCCCCCAGGGATTAAAATTGCTAATTATTTTTTTCGTTCATACATTTTAACAAATAAAATTTTCAGTAAAATTTACTTTAAATCCCCCAGGGATTAAAATTATTTTTAATCCTTGAGGGATTAAAAGTGCACCTTTTCTCCCTAAAATGAGGGACTAAAAGTGCACTTTTAATCCTTAAAAATGAACATTTCGGTTTTTTCCGGTCTACTCGGATTTTGTCAATTTTTTGTTAGTTTTGAGTAAATCATCAAATTCCGCAACTTTGTTTGCCCTAATTTAAACCTTTTCGTATCTCCTGCCATTTAGGAGATCCCCATGGATAGCATGGAACTTGAAACACCCTATATAGCTTAAATATACGTCCTTCCAATTCTCTTATCAAGCACGAAATTGTAAGCAAGATGTTATTTATCTCCCTTTCTCTCTTTGTTATTTCGTTTTTCTTAGTCACGCTGTTCTGCACATGCCGCCAGCGTCATCGATTAAGACCCGAAGCCTCGAAGGCAACCGATAATTTTTTTTTTTGAAAGAACGAATTCTGCATTTGTCTTCTAATTGTTTACATTTAAAATAAATATCCCTCACTGAGGAAAAAATATAATCCCGTTGATGTTTAACTGCAGATTTTCAAAACGAAAAGAGCTACTAGCCTCTGGACTTTTTACATTCGATACCTCAGACGTTATCGCTCCTCTTTCATTGTCTGATGTTCTTCATAAACACAGCATGTCTTTTTTACGCAGCGGAATCTTTTAACTTACTGTTTTCCAATTTCTAACAGCAAAAAAAATCGCGCGGTACAAGGGAAAACTCGGTATCAAAACAATTAAACAACAAAAATGGCGTCGCCTCAATTGAAGACGTATGACGTGGCCGCGAAGCCGGCCAAAAACCCTCAGATCGATAAATTTTCGCGCTTGTGCAAAAGGTCGGAGCTAAACCAATGTCTTTTGTTTTGATATTTCCATGGCTGCCTAGATTATAGACGTTGCTTACAAGTTTGGTCTGAGTAAGGCGCATATTTAAGCTAATAGGTATATATGGAAACCAGATAAGCCGTCGCGCTGTTTTTCCGTCTGTCGGTCTGTCCATCCGCTGTAACTCAAAAATCCCTGCATCAATCATAAGAACTTTATCCTTAAAAAGAATATTTGGTTTTAAATTCAAGTCATTCATCGAAATGTCAAATAAAAAACGGCCCATGTTAAAATTCAGGCTATTTTCTTTCCGCATTCGTCCCAATGAGTTCCGCCGTTTTTGTGTGATTGGTGGACAAAAAACTTAGGTTATTGGTGCTAAAATTTTTGACAAAACATGTGAAGAGTAATAGCAAAGTCCAGATACACCCTGCAAAAGTCTGGATGCGTTCTGGAAAAGTCTGGATACAATTTAAAAAATCCTGGATACATCCTGGAAAAGCCTAGATACCCTGGGCCTGAGCAAGAAAGCCTGGACACAACCCGAAAAAGTTTGGATAAACCCAGGTAAATTCTGGATACTCCCCCGAAAAGTCTGGATAAACCCTGGAAAAGTTTGATCAACCCAACCCATCCTAACAGAACCCATGTGTATACGAGTAGTGGTACATTATGAATTTTTTTGAGTTTTCAAACAGAACCCGCATATAATTCTTTATAGTGGACTGAAGTTATATAACAACCTACCATGTAAATTAAAATCGAGTTTAAGATTAAGTGTGTACAAAAAGAAGCTTAAGTCATTTATTAGAGAAAATAATGCCACATTGTATAGCATAACTGCTTAATATAAAAAAAATATACACTTTATCAATATCCAAAAATAATTAAGGTAATCTTTCGAAAGTAAATTATCAAAACATAGGATTACAGGTGTACTCTGCTGGAAATTAAATTCACAATATAAGCTATAGGCTTAGGTGGGTGATTTCTGAGCAGACTATTACCTTTCGTAACCCTTAATTTAATTTTATATGTACAGTGTTTTTTTTATATTAAATTATTATTTTTGTATGATTCTGTTTAATGATGTATATGTACTTAAATAAAAAAAATTTAAAAAAAATTGTCAACTGCTGACCTGATGCGCTTATAGTTTCCTTAAAGATAATAAAATTTTTTATGGGTAATGGTTTTGGGTACTAATCGAAAGTCTTTGACTGGCCTGTATATGAAATCCATACCAAATTATATAAAAAAAGTACATTAGCTTTTACAAAATATAATCTGCTCCTATACTTGTAAATCTCGCTATTATTTTGGAAAGTCATATTCACCCCTAGCAATATACAGGGTTCGACGTTGTCTCAGATGCACTCGAGATGCCGGCGGCTAGGCAACGTTGTCCAGCGAACGGTTTAGGAAAACTGCTGCGCTTTCGCTTTCAGAGCTTTAGTCTGTTTTATTCGAAGACGCGGTCGTGAAGATCGTAGATGTAATCTTTCTCAATTAATCACTTAGAAGATATTAAGATTATTTTGATTAGAACGCGAGATTGCTACGATAAATTGTCTCGTAGATTCGGGACCTTGGCGTAATTGGTTATGGGAGGTCAGGCTCAGACTTCTCGCAGCTTTATTGAAAGAGCAACGGTAGTAAAAGTTTGTGGATGAATGGACATTTTAATTAATTTAGCGGATTCTAATATCAAACTATTCATAATCACTGTTTTACGGCCTTTGGAGGCAACATTTGTCTTTAAATTTGACAGGATTATTCCTTTAGCGTATCGGTTTCTCAAGTTTATTAACTCTTTCGCTCTCATTTACTAGCCATTGCGCTTCTTTTTCAATACACGTTATTTCGGCAGCCTACAGAAGAACTGCCGAACCCTGTATATAATAGACACATTTTGCGCCGTTGCCAACCTGCTATTTACTAAACATTTTATCCAATTTTGTACCATGTAATAGATATGCGGTCACTGGTTTCCATACTTTACACATAAATCTCAGTACACAGGACACAACGGAAGGTCCTTAGTCAGGATTATAGGACAGGACCCATGCTGCGGCTGTGACTCCCATTTACACATATCATTACCCTAAGTTACTAGAGTTACCAGAGAGTTTTGGCCGCTCGATAAGTTTGACTAAAATTCGGGGAAATAAGAGATGTTTACCATATAAAATACTTTAGCAGAGGAGTCTGGAATTTTGGGTATTTCTAAGGAAGGCCTGTAACTCTTTCATTACAGAAAATTTATTTTTGATGTATATTGCTTTTTTATAGATAATTTAAAGTAAAATTTATGTATATTGCTTTTTTATAGATAATTTAGAGTAAAATTTACTTGTCAAACTGGATTTTATCTGTAGCAATTAGTTTTGAAGATATAACACTAATTTGGTATACTTCTTATAAAATTACCTACTTTTTACCAGATGTTTGAAATCAGCCTAAAATATCCTTTAAAACGATGTATCACAATGTAATTTTTTTTTTCTAATATTTTTTTTTGTTTTTTTTAATATATTTATTTAATTTTGTCGTCGTTTTCTGTAAAATGTATACAATAAAAGTAAATAAGTAAATAATAAAAATATTAGAATGTAAGCATAATAAAATGGTATTAAAAAACACACATAATAAAATATAATGTACGCTACACCATTTTAAAGAAAATTTTATGCAGCTGTAAAAAATCTAGGAAAAAATTGCCCATTCCATATGAAAAATACCAACCGAGTGTTATATCCTTGAGTAATACAAGGTATTTTTAAAGTTTTCTAAGTTTTAAGCCATGTTTTCGAGAACATCTGCAAAGCTCAGTATGTTGATGGAGTTTTATATCCCCGATGCGTATCCTTGGGTAACACCAAGTGGAGAAAGGCCCTTGAGTTTTTTTTTTTAATTTTTCGAGCTCCACTGGATTTAAGCTGTGTTGTTTTTAGAACAATTTATATCCAAAATCAATTTTCATTAATAAAAAAGGCCAAATTCTAAAACGCGTATTTTTCAAGTTCAAGTGCAACAAACTTTAATTAATTGACAAAATAACATTTAAGTATAAATCACAGTTACCAACAAGTGTAATTAAATTTAATTGACAAGATAAATGCTTAGATTTAAATTATACAATAAAAAAATTACAATATTTTAGTATAAATCAGGATGCAAACAAATATAGTGTAATCTTAATTGACAAAACAGAGGCTTAGATTAAATTCAATTATAAAATAAATATATTTAAGACGTTTAGGTACAATCGCAGTAGAAACAAACACAATCACAAAAATTACATTCAAAATTTTTTTACTGCATTTAAAAATCTTTAGACATTTTTCATAACAACCCCGAAATCAAGCTTTTGTCACTTCTTTTAAGCCAGAGATAAATTTTGGCAAAAAACCAACAGTTCCCGACATCAGAGTAAATTGAAAAAACATGTGAGCATCATCTTTTTTAAATTGCTATGGCCCGGCAGGGCCGGGTCATTATACAGGGAATCTCAGAAAGAAACGGAACAAAATAAATTTTTAATTTTGTACTTACTAATATTTCCTTTTTCCCAAGCGCATTCTTTTGTTTAGAGGCTTCAAATTTCTTTGATTTTTGTTTATAACCTTAGTGCTTTCTTACCTGTTTTATGAGCTTGTACTTTTGCTATTCTTCCCATGTGTTCTATTATTCATAATTAATGCTCTACAATATACCACGTATTGTGTCTTTATAATAGGATCGTCTTTTTCTAGTGGGTTTGATATTGTTTCGTTGATGACTTGGATTCCTTCTTCCAATTCAATTCAATTCACATTTATTGATGTCATGAGCTGAGAGTTAACAAAACAAATTATTGAACATCAGATAAGACCAGTGACTTGTAGGTAAAATAATATGTAAGACACAAACAAATAAATAAATAAAATCGCCTATGTAAATCTAATAATTAAGTAGCAGATATAAGAAAATAACTATATTTCCACTTATGAGTACAAGACAGTACAATGTTATAGCTCTATAATTATTACAGACATAATATGGAACCAAGTAATTTTATTATTTAGGTATTTTTAATGAATTCTTCTATAGAATACGGTTCAGTCTCAGAGAGCTCCCAAATAGCGATAATCTTTGTATTGGCAGTGCATATTCATTTTTACGCCTAGTGTTGTAAATATGGTTTTCCTGAAATTGTATGAATTCGTTGGTCTGGCACCGTCAACAATCGGTTTTTTTTTTTTAAATACACGTCTGCATGGTTCTAATTAATGCATGCCAAAAATGACTTACGGTTTTGAGATTGGTATAACTAGATTTTATCTTTTTTTTGGGTCAGTTCCACGGTGTATTCACAAGACTAATTTGTAAAATTATTTCTTTTGTTACAGATACTGCGTTTTCCATAACCTCAACGACTCTTGGTGGCTCTTTCAGCAAAACAGGTAAGTTATTTGTTTCCTGTGGTGTTTCGTTTTGTATCAGTTCCTGTCTGTTGATTGTTTCTTGTACTTCCTCTTTTATGTTTGCAATTTATAATGCAGGTACCACATTATGTGTTCTGATCGTATAATTGGTTGGCTAGTTGTGATTTAGTTAAAACAGGCAAAAAGATTCATCACCAAATAAAAAAAAAGAGCAGAAAAGCTCATAAACATGAACAGAAGAGTCATCGGACTGCTCACCGGACACTGCCCGGAATAAAAGATGACCACTGCAGATTTTGCGAAACCGCAACAGAGACTGCAGAACACTTACTCTGTGAATGTCCTGCCCAACTTTGGAAGAGGCTTAAGCACCTCGAGAGGGTACTTCCATCTACCCAAGAAGTGGGCCAACTATCCCCCCAAAAAATAGCTTCCTTTAGAAGAAACCTTAAATTCCTGCACACGAACTAAGATGTAGAGTCATGCACAAAATTTCTGCAAAGGAACCAGTGCTGTGCAGCTAAAAAGAGTCCAAATGACTTCCCCTGCAATCTATAATTTACAATCTGTAGTTCAGTTAAATTCAGATGTGGCTCGAGACATCTCCATTCAACGAGCATCTTCTTGCGAAAACCTTGAGTATGTTTTCATATTGTGTGCGAAGGAAGTAGGCTCGCATGATGTCTTCGTTTTCCTTTTTTGTCCATGAAGCAGCAACATCTGGAGGTTTATTACTTCCCGATGCCGTTGTCGTAGACCTCCTTTCTTGCAGTTTGCAATTTAATTAATTAGTGCGCAATATTATAGGTGGGTACCCAATAAACAGGGTTCGACAATTCTTGTGTAAGGTGCCGAAATAGCGTGTGTTAAGAAAGAAGCGCAATGGCTTGTAAATGAAAGCGAAAGAGATAATAAACTTTTAAGTCCGATACGCTGTTGCCGATGTCATTCACAATTAACTAAAAGGTTCCCAAGTAAGATCTCGTCAAATTTAACGATAAATGTTGTCTTCAAAGAGCATAAAACATCGATTGTGTGTATTTTCTTATTTTAGTTTGAAATTAGAATTCGCTGAATTAATTAAAATGCCCATTTATCCACAAACTTTTATCACCGATTGACGTTGCTCTTTCAATAAAACTGCGAAAAGTCTAAGCCTTAGACTCCTGACCTCCCTTAACCAGTTTCGCTAAAATCCCGACTCTACGAGACAATTTATCGTAGCAGACTCGCGTTCTTACGAAATATCTTGTTCAAATAAATTTAAAACAAAATTATACTTTTTATAAACGTGTTATCGTCTTGTTTAACTTTAAAACGAATTTAAAGCTGTTATTAAATTTAATAACAGGGGGGTGTTTTTTTTTAATTCTGATTCTTGAAGACTCTTTTATTTTCCAAAAATCGCCGAGGAAACTGGGCTCCTTTCCTTTCCTCAGATGTACAGCGTCGCGAAGGGACGCCTGCTTTTTAGGTCTTGTATATAATATTTTGTGTTTTTTTATTTGCATCATTTCAGTATTAAATGTGTGTACATAATAAACGTAAGAAAAAACTACTCCCTGAAGCATTTTAGGAAATGCTTGTGTGGCATATATTTCTTTTTTACATTCAATTAAAACTTATACAATGTTAACAAAAAAGAATAAAACCATATTAGATCTTATACTGCAAATACTAACTATACTGTAAGTAAGCATGGCCGGGTTTTTATGTCATAATCGCTATTTTTGTGTGTAGTTTGGGGTTAGGTCAATGTCAGGATCATAGTTTTCGTTAAGATCGTCCTTTTCTAAGAATCCATGTCTTTAGTGTGTTTTTAAATGTTTGATTGTTATATATAAGTATTATATATCCTAGGGGCAAAGTATTTTACAGAGTGTTGTCCATGGGTTTTCTATGTATTAGATAAATATGCACCTCTATTTCGAGTATTTATGTTATAATGCGTTTGCTCCAAATTCATTTTTTCTTGAGCTTTCCATCAGAAAAGGTAATGGTAACCGTACATCCGGTTTTCGCACTTGTGGTGTTCATTAGTACGGTGCTAGGAATTAGGAGATGCAATGATGATAAAAAAAATGTGACACAGCATTCATGTAACAGAAAACCATCTGTCAAATTGCAGAATCGGCAGATGTACCTTCAATTTGCAGGAAAATTAAGCGTCTTTACAGAGACAGATATAATTATCTTTACAGATATCCTAAGCTATGGAGTTGATAAATTTACATGAATTCTGTGTCACATCATTTCTGATGAGTACCACAAGTGCGAAAATCCGGATCTACGGTTAACATTACCTTTTCTGAGGGAAAGCTCGCTATTCATTGATTTTGTTATTTATTCACCCTCGCTGAATCCCTTTTTAAATTTAATTTTTTCGTGTTTTAAATATTTTAGTATTTCTCATCAAAACATCTGCTTTAAGTCCAATAACTTGCTTTCATGATATAAGAGGTCTGTTGGATATGTCTTTGTTTTTCTATATATTATTTTTATACACCCTTTTTGAAGAGAATGTAATTTTTTTAAATGCAATTCGGATACTCCGCCCCAGCCTATTATGCCGGAACTTATGTGACTCTCAATCAAAGATTTATACAGGATTTTTAATTGTTTTATATTAAGAAAGTCCCTTAAGTATGAAAATGTCGACAAAAATCCCCTAATTTTTTTTAATATTATTTTTAAATATTATTTTTTTAAATAAAAATAATCTTAAGATCTGCTTAGTGATTAATTGAGAAAAATTACTTAGTCTACGATCTCCTTCACGACCGCGTCTTTGAATAAAACAGACTGAAGCGCTGAAAGCAGCAGTTTTCCTAAACTGTTTGCTTGACAACCTGTGCACCTGAATTGAATATAGCGTTCCTACTCAGACACATGCATTTCTACACCCTAGACGAGAATTGTCGAACCCTGTATATTACGCTGTTACTTATGATATTATTTTTACACATCTCATGTTATTTTTTCGTAAATTTCACACCCTATATTGTAGCACGCGCTTCGAAAAAGAAAGCTAATGCGTTAGCTGTCCGTGTCAGTTATAAATGACCTTATCAACTTTTCGCTGCCTTCTGGTGTCGAAAGATAAAAAATGGCAACTTTTAATCAGTAAAAAATTGGTGCTAGAAAGACGGATAGTCCACCATGGAATCAATTATTTTATGTTGAAATGAAATGAAAATATCTCGAAAACTGTAGCTTTCAAAGATTTGAACCTTATAACAACATTTTAGGGTAATATTTACGAAAACCAAAATCTGTAAACCGCATATCAATGAATGAAAATTTGATTAAATAAATAAATAAAAATAAAAATTTAAGGAATATGAATAAAGTAGGAAGGCATTGCTACTAAGGCAGTATTTCTGCCAGTGCGTAGCTTTTCCCACTTTCTTCAATATATACTCTTAGCGCAATATGTTATTTATGCATAATAGCTACTATACCTACTAATGCTAGATAATTTCTTAAAATTTAGTTTATATGTAAAAAAGGTCAAAAAAAAAGAACTTAAATGGATTTATTTTAGTTGAATTAGAATTAGAATAGGTCACTCTGCTTGTTTTTTTTTTGGTATTTTTGAATAGTTTCCTTTACGGAAAACAGGATTTAAGGATTTTATAATTAATTGATGTTATAAATGTTTTATATATTTTTGTAATTTTGACAGATTGACGTTTTTTGATCGGCAGTTAAAAGGTTAAATATTTTTGGTGCCATATAGGTTATACACTTCTGAGTTAATCTTTTATGTTTCTTTGCTATCTCAGCGATATTTTACGTTACCTGTCGGGTTCTATATTGGTTGGAGTTTATGATGTGTATAGTGTCAGGATACTTTTGTACATATCGTAAGACTTTACTGGCATATAACTATCTTAATCTAAGTACTGGGAAGTCTTGAAAAAGTTGATCTGTTGAATACAATTGATTTTTTTCAAAATTATTTTTATACATCTTTTTTGGAGTACTTCTAAATTGTTGACAGACGCGTCGTAACTACTTCCCCAGATAAGTATCCCATACTGAAGTATTGATTAAAAGATTGCATGATATATCGTTTTAAAGTTTGAGATATTTAGGGTGTTACGAAGTTTTTTGAACATAAAACTTATTTTTCCAAGCTTTGAAGCTAGTTCGACAGCGTGCTTTTTAAAATTGAGTCGACTGTCCAATGTTAAGCCCAGATACTTAAGGCCGTCAACTACCTCAATATTTTCAGAGCAACGACAGTCTTGTTCGTTATTACATTCGTGTATAATCAGGCTTTTAAAATTAGGGTTTGTCCTTGCGTTATTAAAAAACGGTAGAAATTTAGATTTATTACAATTTAAGCTAAGGATATTTAGATTAAGCCAGTTTTCACTCACTTAAGAGCTCGTTCGCCTTTATTTTTTACTTCTTCCCAAGATGATCCTTTTATGAACAATTCTTTATCATCAGCAGAAGGTCATTTATGTAAAGTAGACAAAATATCGGTCCAAGTACTGTGCCCTGAGGTACACCACACTTTACGACATATTCAGAGCTTACTGCTTTACCTACTGTGACCGTTTGTGTTCGATTTGTAAGGTAGTTTTTACTTAATTAAACATGACCCCTCGGAAACACAAAGAATGAATATTTCTTAACGGTAGGGTTTGATCTACTGTATTAAATGCCTTTTTAAGGTCTAGAAAAACTCCGGCACAAGGACTAGAATCATCCAAATTTGTAAAAATATTTTTTGTGACTAAGGCCAAAGCATCTTTCGTGCTCAAGTTATCCCGAAAATAAAATTGTAATTTATTTAAATTTTTCAAAGTTGAAGTAGGGACGTGAATTATTTTTATTAAAGAAATCAACGACAAACTGCTTTTTTGTGATTTTTAGAAAATATGAATGTGCTGTAATCTAATTTACAAAAGAACGACCATTTGATATTGTTTTAACAAGAAAACCTAGAGAAGTAATATAGTAAGAATGACTATAATTTAGCAAAACAATACAATGTAAAAACGTACTCTACCAAAATTTACAATAACAAATCAGTACTGGGCAAAAATTTTAAAATGACAAAACTATGTAGCGTCAAAACAGAAATTGGTCATAACGTACTGGCCTAAAACCTTACAATACTAAAACCGTAAAAATCTAAAATAGGTCAAATATTGCCGCTAGATGGCGCTGCGGTGTGAGGGACACCGTTTGATTTGTTAGCCTGACAGCGCTTTCTGTATTTTAGGTACAGAGGTCGCCGGCCTTGTCTACAGTCGGCCAATTGAAATGAGGTAGTACCTATCGAAGGGCCGTATTTATAGTCCTCCCTTGAAGGCAGCCAACCCAACCCATTTTGTGCAATAAAAAACAAGCGCGGCAAAATCCGTTACGAAAAGCACAGGTTTTCCTGTCCAGCTGTTGTTGGCTGTATACTGTGGCGCCATCTAGCGGGAATATTTTACACTATTTTGCGTTTGTACGGTTTTCCTTGTAATTTTTTAGGCCAGTCCGTTATGATCTATTTCGATTTTGTGATACAGCTTTGCGCATTTTTTGTTTTTACGTAGTACTGTTATAAACCTGTACATATAGTAAAAGTAAAAATCCACGAAGATACATTGCCACAGCCTCAGAGATCTTTGATTGAAGGAGCCTATCAAAGGGTATAAATTTAAAGAGAAATAAAGTAACAATCTATCTGTCACTGTCGTGTAGTAGTAGTAGCTCCGTGGAGTTTTACCTTAGAGTTAAATAAGATTAGGTAGCTTCGTAACAACTTTAGCAATAATTTTACAATTTTAGTAGAAAAAGAAACTTTAAATTTAAAATCAAACGTCAAAAATCAACCAGAGATCGCGATTCTTCACAAACCGTCAGAAAATCTCGCCGTTACAAAAAATTTGACGATTTTTAAAAACAACTTTACACTACTGCTGTTTTGTCAAGACTTATTTGGTATAATATTCCTTAAAATGTAGTTCCATAATACTGTTCCAGTGAATAAAAAATATGTCAATTTTAATTTTTGTAGGCAGTTTTTGTAGAAAACCTTTTTTGTATTTAAAAATGTATTTTATTAAGCCTATTTTTGTGTGTAAACAAACCTTTAAAACTTCTAACACACAAAACCATGATAGCCATGAAATAAGTCGCTGTCATTGTTCAGAGAAGTCACAAAAATTCCGTCTTTCCTTTTACATGGTGAAAATTTTCGACACTTTTTAACGTTAATTGGCTCCGCCGTAAAATTAGTTCTGCAGAATATCTTTAAAATATTAAATTTACAAGATGTTACTAAAAAAAATGACGCAGTTTCTCTTACAAAGTTGGGATAAATATTTAGGGACAACGTGTTTTTATTTTAAATCGAGCAATAAGTAAAAATCGCCACTTTTCAGAATTGTGACGGGTGGGATTTTCTTTCGTTTCTGAAGAATCGTGACCCCTTTATCAATTTTTATACAAACGTTTTTACCAATTTACACAATTATTTGAAGAAGAAAATTTTCCGAAACTATAAAACAAAATCAAGAAATAGTCGCATTTCAACTACCACAAACGACTCATATGGTACAAACAAGAAGAAGAAAATTGAAAGAAAAAGAAAATCCTGTGTAAATATATCAAAGTTACATACCAAAGTTTAGAAAAATCAAAATTCATGGGGATTGTTTATATCGAGCTGTAAGTTTCTTTTTATATAAACACCAAAACGCACACATAAATTTAAGAGAAAGTTCAATAAATTACGTTTTGGAAATGACCTCCAACCATTTTTACCCACAAATTCTAAAAATTAATACAAAGAATAAATGTGGAAAGATGGTACATATGGAACTTCCTCAGAATCTATGTCTTATATTTACAAATTACATTTTAACATCTATACCAGGCGTTCAAACGATAGTTCCATAAATGTTTTTGACTTTGAAGGTAAACCCGAAAATATATGTAAAACAGGACATCCCGACACTATATTTTTATTTTTCTATGGAAATCCGGATAACGGGCATTACGATCTTCTTTTACTGTGTGATATGCATTGCGAAATATGCAATAAAACATTTAAAAACAGAAACGGCCTAAATATTCACACGGTAAAAATTCATACATCAAAAGCTAACTTATATCAACTAACAGTGACAGTGAAACTAATGTCCAAATCCACCAACGAGAAAATTCTCCGATTAAGCTTTAATCGTGATTGACACTAATCGAAGTTTGGAATGGGTCTTGGTAAACAAATTTGCATGGTAAAAGACCACATTCTAAACTCCGATTAGTAACTAATCAAAAGTACAAGGTCACAATACCAGAACGAAATGAGTGGCAAAGGGAAGAATTCCGAACGGATTTAAGCAGAGAGGCGACGGACTGCTACACGGATGGCTCTAAACTGTCAGCCAGGCAGACAAAAGGCGCAGGAGTGTACGCGGAAAGCCTAGAAGTTCAATCCACTTGGAGAACATGCTACGCTGTTTCAGGCGGCGGTGTATGCCATTATCATGGCAGCAACCGTACCCAAGGTCAGAAATGGCAGGAGGGACATATACATATGCTCCGACAGCCAGACTGCGCTCAAGGCTCTAAGTGCATCCAAAATAGTCAATAGTCTGGTGGAGGGGTGCGATAAAGCACTGCAAACACTGGTTCAAGACAAAAGGGTGACACTGATGTGGGTCCCAGGTTATGAAGAAATACCAAGGAACGAGAAAGCAGACGAACTTGCCAGACTAGGGGCCGATCCCAATACATTGAACCGGAACCTCTTCTGGGAATAACAAGAAAACAGGTACAGAGTGAGCTTAACAAATCGGCGCACAATGAACTGAAGACGTCCTGAAGACAAGAGTCAAAGTGCAGACAGTCCAAGCTATTCGTGGATGGTCCGAATGTAGCCAGAACTAAATGGCTATTAGGCAACAAACATCTGACGCAAATATGATTAGCAGGAGATCCCATGTGTTCCGCATGCGGGCTTGGAGAGGAATCGGTGCAGCACTTGATAGCAGAGTGTGATACATATGCCAGATCAAGGCAGCTGAAGTGTGGATTTTTCACGATAGAGGAAGAAGAGATGCACTCGCTCAAATGGGCCGACATACTGAACTTCGTAAAGAAGAGAGGGAGGTCCGGAGAGATAGGTGCAGCGGAAGTAGAGGCATAGGGGTAAGGAACGGGGTATGCCAGAAAGGGTCCATGAAGAGGCCGAATTGCCAGGCTTACGAGCCACCCCTATACTACTACTAACTAATCACCATTAGAGCCTAAGCAGGAAATTTTGGTTTGGTGGGTACGAACATTATAATTTAACGAACTCACAAGATTCTCAAGTTAGTGAACCTTAATTTTTTCTTGCTGATTCCAAAAATATACCATACGTTATCTTTGTCTTGAACGGTCATTGAACCAATTTAGAGAAACGTTGCTAAAAGAGCAATGTGTTAAACTATTTTTCCTTTGCTCTTATGGCAAATTTTGGAGTCAGAAGGAAAAGATCTATCAAAATTTTAAAAAAAACAGCGTGTTCAATTTAAAATAAGAAATTTGATGTGTAAATTTGATATATGCGATGATATTGGACAATTTTGAGATGCAAAAATTTATAGTTAACTTCTTTTTTTATACTGGCACTTTCCATCCATTATATGTTTAATATTCAGTATTAGCCGACTTTTTGCAAAGTTAAAAACAACACAAGCAAATTGGAAAATAAATAGGTATGTAATAACAACGTTAGAGAAGTTTTAACATTCTATATAAGATAAGATAAATTTATTTCCTTTCGTTTTATCCGCTTAAAGCAATTTTATCCTTCTTTATTGCCAAAAAAGGATTTGGTAAGGGTTTTTTGGCAGTATCCATTCACGGGATGAAAAATGGACATAAAAATTCGACAAAAAAGACTTATCGTAATGGCATTTATAAATGATATTAAAGCCATTGAAGGAACATACTAAAAGCACATCAAAGTAAATACATACTGAGCAGAGATACAATCATATAATTATAAGTTAACTATAAAAGCCCTGCCCTTGTAGTGCCCTATGGACGTCTTTTTGCGACCGATGATTTCGAAAGCACATTTTGAAAACATACGTCACCGTTTCAACCGCAACGTCATAGTTCAAGCGTTCGCAGTAAAAATTATGATGGATAGTTAACCCTCACCATTTTTTGATAAAATGTGCGTCCTGAATACGAAATGGACAATCCTGTCCCTCAAAATTGTAGATAAGGACGCGGCATAGTTAACCCTCACCATTTTTTGATAAAATGTACGTCCTGAATACGAAATGGACAATCCTGTCCCTCAAAATTGTAGATAAGGACGCGGCACACCAATTCAAAGGTGGGCAATTTTAGAGGTCACGTGATGGATAGGGTAACCCCCATCATTTTCACATACCAGGTGGGTCATAAAAAACCGGACAAAATGTTTTCCATTATCAATTTTAAACCATACCACCAATTTTAATGCAACAAACTGTTCTTTGCAGGGAATTGCGCAAGACTTTGATTAGAAATAGTTTTTTTTCCGCCATATTAAAATCTAAGATGGCGGACAGAAACAAACCTTACCCTTCAAAGAGCCTCGTTTATTCTTATGTTACGGAAATTTTTGGGATTTTTTTATGAATTCATAAAAAAGCTTTGTTTCTGCCACGTAGAACGAGGTGCGAATCATTAAAATCGGTGAAGTGGTTCCAAAAAAATAAAAATATTTCAATAAATATTTTACAGATTATGCGATTGCCGTCTCAATTCTCTCTGCATACATTTTCTCATAAATTCATTATTACTAAAACCATTTTGATGAAATAAAAATACTTATGGCGAAAATCGATTGTTATTTAACCAGTGCTATTGAAATTTGTCGCCATCTTGAAATCCGGACCAAATCAAACTTGTTCCTTTAAAGAGGCTCGTTTATTTATGTTCTGTAAATTTTTAAATATTTTTTAATTTGTACAATAGTTCTGCTTTCGCCACGCACAACGAGGATAAATCATCAAAATCGGTTTGGAGGTTTACCAAAAATCAATTTTTGTTTCCTGTTTTCCAGATTATGCGAATGCCTTCTCAAATTGATACTCACCCGATTTAAATAAAATAAAAAAGCATCATGGCGAAGATCAAAAACTCTTAAAAGATCACTATCAAAATTTGTCGCCATTTTTGATGTTGATGTTTTTTTATTTTATCAAAATCAGTTCAGTAATACTGAGTTTATGAGGAAACAATGGTTAAAACAAAAATTGTTGGAGAAAGGGCATTTTTAGGTTCTTGAAACCTAAGAATAAACGAAATTCTTTGAAGAGATGCATTTTATTGTGTCCGCCATCTTGGGTTTCAAAATGGCGACAAATTTCGACAGTAAGTTTTTGATCTTCGCCATGATGCTTTTTATTATTTTGAGAAGGCAATTGTATAATCTGGAAAACATTGATGGAAAGAAAAATTAATTTTTGGAGAACCACCTAACCGATTTTAATTATTTATACCTCGTTGTGCGTGGCGAAAGCAGAAATTTTGTACAAGTTAAAAAAAATATTTAAAAGTTTACAGAACATATAAATAAACGAGCCTATTTAAAGGTAAAATACTCGCGCCCACCCGCCTAGCCTGTCGGCCGATACGTGCTCAAGCGGTCATGGGCGGTATACATGTCGCGGCACCCCAAGTTGTCGAGCGGCCAGCTGGCTTCCGAAAAATTGTAAGAGATGCGCTAGCGTCCAGATCACGTTGTCTTTTTTGGGTATGCATCACAGACTTCTAAACAAGTAAAACCATATCAATCTGCTGGGTAGCCGTCACAGAAAAATAAAAAAACTTTTTACTACTAAGTGGTAGTACGTACCTAAAAATCAAAATTTGTACTTTAAATAGTGGTTTTAACAACTAGTGGCTAAAATGGTGCTTTTTTTACAAGCGTTGGTTTAAATAACGAGCAGAGCGAGGTATTTTATTAACTAAACAAAAGCTACACATTAATTGGCCTATTCAAGAAGAAGGAACTGTCCCTCGAAAGAAAGGCACCGGTTTGAAGAAAGTTACAAGCCCAAAACAATTAAAAGGTCAACGAAATAAATTAAATTTAACAAAAAAATAACAAAGTAAAAAACATAAAAAAAAAATACTTCTTTTTAATGGAACGTCATTCGTTGGCTTGGCATTGAATTGGCTAAATTTTCAAATAAGTTTGGATTTTCAGCAATAAGTTTCCTTATGCTCTTACGATGAGTTCCAAACATTTACCAAAAATCTTCCCGCCCGGCCTTCATTTCCAGCAATATATCGGGTTCTTGGCGGTCGATAAACCAGAATTTGCTTTTTATCGCTGTTGGACTTAAAGATCTTCTCATCTGTGAAAACCATCTGCTGCCAAATTCTTCGTCCGTCAGAGAATAATTCAACGCAAAAATAAATCGACACTGTTTCTTTTCCTCACTTAGTTTATTTTTTTTTGCCGCAATGACACCTTAGCTTCCTGCCTAATGTGCCTAATGGATCCTGGAAAATTTGATTCAATTTTTACTTCTTTGGCTTTGGCAAACGGATGATTTTCCAGAAAATTGATTGCTTCTTGGTCTTCCTCTGGGCTAGTAACTTTCTCGAACCGGTGCCTTCCTTTCGGTGGATAGTTCCGTCCTCTTGAAATCGGTTTTTTATGTTTACCATCGTAGACTTGCTTCTCCCATAATGAACAGCTACTTGCCGAATAAAACAACCACCCTCTATTTTTGCTAAGATTTGAGCTTTATCAAATTCGGAAAGATGCGGCGGCATTTTTTTAAATTTGGATGACATTGACATGCAAAACATGATGTTGTCAGGAGTCTATGACATTGTCACTTATAGGAAGATAATGCCGTACTATAAAAAATTAAAAATTAAACAGGCTGCTAACTTCTGCTGTACCGGTTTTATGTAGAGAGCAGTGTACACTTCCGGCCACATAAAATGCGTACAGCAGAAGTTAGCTGCATGTCTGTTGAATCTAAGTTTCGCTAATTGCGTTGCTTATTGTAACTAACTTTGACATTTTCAAATTACAGGTTAGATCGTTTGACATTTTAAACACAAAAATAAGAAGACTGGCACCACTTTAATATAAGACTAATCCACACCGTACTCAACTAAAAAGTCAGTTAACTCCTACCGCCTCAGTCCCCTTTAGCCTACTGTGGCTGTCATTTTTATAACCAAATTGACGAGAGAAACAACTTATGATCATAGGCCAAAGGATACTAAAACGAAAATGAGTTAACTGGCTTTTTACTTGAGAACTAATATACTAATGAATAAAATATATGATTTTAAAATTATTCAACATTTTATTGTAAGAACTTATTCTTAAAGCTCATTATGGACGAAACAAGAGCACAATTGTACGAGAAGAAAAAAGTGTTAAGAAGAAGGAACTGTTTGGCGAAAGGAAAACAATAACTTAATCATAGTCAGCGCACCTTTACCGATCCTGGGTAAATTAAAAAAAAACACTACGTAAATTTAAAAAAAAAAAAACAAGAAAACGTTTCTTCATCATTGCCCCGTCAGCCTCGATAATGTTTGCCAGTCTTTGTGGCATGGAATCTGCCAAATTTTAAAATAAATTTGGATTTAAAACAATGACTTCGTCGTACCTTCTGACTATGAGCTCCATATTATATGTCTGGAATTTCTGGGAACAATATTCATTCATGTTAACTTTTTTGCTATAAGGTCTCACACATTTTTCACAAGATTGCCGTCATAAGTTTTTGCCGGCCATGGCAGAACCTCGATTTTGTTTGGCTGGAACCTGTCTAGAAATGCGTGCGGTATGAATAGGACAGTTATCCTGTTGATACACAAAACCTTCTGGATGAAGAATGGTTGCTTCTGGAAGCATAATATTGCTCATCATATCAACATAAACCTCAGCTCTAAATCTTCTAAAAAGAAGCCGATGTCCTCTCGCAGGTTTCCAGTCCACACATTCTCGGAAAATCTTCCAGCCCGGTTTTCGAGATCGTGGCGGGCGATATACCAAAATTTGTTTGCTGTCATTGTGGCACTGAAAATATTTTTCATCCGTGAAGATCTCTTGTTGCCAAAATTATGCTTCTTATAGTGAATAGCTTAAGTGCAAAAATTAAATTGCTTTTTTTCTTCACTAAGTAAGATTTTCTTGGCAGAAACGCGACATCTAAGTCTTATGGATCTAGAAAAATGTGCCTCTAGTTCCACCTCTGGGGCCATCGCAAATGGGTGGTCTTCAAGCCAGCGCCTCGCCTTCGTCGAACAGTTTCTTCTTCTTGATACTTTCTTCTTATTATTACAATTGTAGCCTTGTTTCGTCCACAATGGGCCGCTACTGTTCGAACCGACCAACCACCGTCTAATTTTGCCAAAATTTGGACTTTTTCGAATTCGTTTAGTTGGGGCATTTTTAAATATAAGCGTATGAAAACAACAAAATCTGACAGTGACATTTTTTGTCAATTTGAAATACTTAAAAGGTTACTGAGTTGCGGGGCCCATAATACACTATATAAAATCGGCGTACGCATTTTATGTGGCCGGAAGTGTACATCTGTATATCTATACAGGGTGTTCCAAATTCGATGCTCACTATGGGGATCTCCTAAACGGTTGGCGATACGAAAAGGTTTAAATTTGGGCAAAGTTGCGCAATTTGACGCTTTACTTAAAACTCAAAAAAAAAGTTTACAAATTCCAGGTAGTTCCGGAGGAGGAGGCGAAAAAGACCAAAGTATTTATTTTTAGTTCTTATTTTTCTGCGTCCTTATTCTTAAAGCTGCCAAAAAACGATTAAAACTTTCTACAGGCACTTTTTTAAAATCTACCATTTTCGAGATTTGACATTTCAGTGTGACAGGGGCACTGTCACATTCATTTTTTCTTATTGACACATGCTTTTTTTCTCCTGCCGTTTGATTCATAAAGGATGACAGATATTTTACAACCTCATTTTGACAAGTACAGATCTGGCAAAAAACAAGTAGGACATGTAAAACAATACCATTCTTAACTAAAAAGCCAGTTAACTCTTATTTCTTCAGTGCCCTTTAGCCAAAGATTGCCGCCATGTTTACAACCAAATTGACAGGTAAAACATGGATTTTCTGTCAGTTGGGTGTTAATATGACCGCTATAGTAGACTAACGGATACTAAATCAAAAAAGAGTTAACTGGCTTTTTAGTTAAGCAGGTGTTGATGTAAAATATATATTTGCTTTTTTTTAGTATATCACCCTATACGTTCAGATATTTATTGGTTTGGCCACCATTCGTCAAGAGTTTGAAATATCTGACAATTATCTGACGCTTTCTTGCAGTATACTTCAAACTAAATAAAAAATGCCTCAAGTTTTAGATTTACCAAAAATAAAATTAGTTCAATAGAGCAAGACGGACGACTCCTTGATCATTTAAAGCAGAATCCTTTTACCACATGCTCCCATGCTGCCGCTGCAGGTATGTTTCCAGGGTCCCGGCGAACTGCTTGTAGTAGGATACAAATTCAAATCTATCGTGTAAAGTTGCAGCAAAAAGCCTCTTTTAATGGAAGAGCAGAAACAGGCTCGAGTAATTAATCCAATCATCTTTTAGAAGGGAATGATTTTTTGGACGAAAAAATTTTCCAGTCATCGTCAGATAGTCGGAGAATTTTGGTTTATCGTCCGCCAAATTCAAGGTATGATCCAGAATACACACACAACATCAAGAGGCAGGATATTTTTCCGTCAACATGTGGGGATGGTTTAGTGCGAGAGGTATGGGTGTTTGCTGGAGATTAGAAGGTAGATTTACCAGTGAACGATACATCGAAATTCTTCGTAATATTATGTATCCATCTGTTTTGGCCTTGTATGAAAATAATTCATCTACCAACAAGATAACTGCCGTGTGCACACATTTCGAGAGAACAATATTGAAACTCTACCTTGGCCATCCAGCAGCCCGGATTTAAATCCCATGGAAAATGTTTGGGGATGGATTATGAAGATAATTTATCACCAAAATTGGTTCCCCAGAAATTCAGGCGAGTTGAATGAAGTCATTGAAAAAGCCGTAGATATCATCTCAGACGAAGAGCAATATTTTCAAAATTTAAGTTTTTCAATGCCGACTCATCTGCAGCTTGTTTTAGAGAAGAACGGCGAGCCCATTAAGTATTAAAATTATTGTTCTTATTTATTTGCAAAAAGTTCATTTTTTTTGTCACCGTTTATTGTATTCTTGTTTTTTCTCTGTGGTATTGTTTTTGTTACAGCGCTTTGCCCAGCGTGGTAATGTATTTTTATTAACTCCAAAATGATTCGCCGCTCTTCTAATAGACCAGTTATTTTTCGTAACTCAAGTTATAAGTTGAATTTTGCAACTCTATTATATCCTAACATAGGATTTTAAGGAATTTTTAATAAATTACTCTAAAAAAATCTCCTTATAAGTGTCAAATGTATCAAGATAAATAGCGAGAGGTTAATAATAACAAGTGACTAACAATGTAAATTTTTATTAATATAGGATGTTATATTTACCCATATCTCAATTCCGTGTCCTACTTTTTTTTCCAGAAGTGTACCAGACGTTTTGAGTTAATTTAAAATATTACGTAAAGTTATTTTGTTACAAGAGAATTTCCAAAGAACTGTCAGTTTTAAAATGTTAAAAAGTACGGCAGTCGTGTTTCCAAAATATCTTGAGTAAGTTAAAATTAAAAATTGGATTTGGGCTGATGATGATCAATAAACCCAAAACGTCAGGTACGTGTCAAAATGAGGTTGTAAAATATCTGTCCATAAGAAAAAATGAACTTGACAGTGCTCCTGTCAGGCTAAAATATCAAGTATCAAAAACGCACCTCTCACTAGGTAGATCTTAAAAAAGTGCCTGTAGAAAGTTTTGAGCGTTTTTTGACACCTTTAAGAATATGGGCGCAGAAAAATAAAAACTAAAAATGAAGATTTCGTTTTTTCCGTCTATCTACGGAACTATCCGGAATTTGTAAACTTTTTCTTATGTTTTGGGCAAAGCATCAGATTGTGCAACTTTGCCCTAATTTAAACCTTTTCGTATCTCCTACCGTTTACGAGATCCCCATGGTGAGCTTCGAATTTGAAACACCCTGTATATCTGCAGCCGTTTTCACGCAACGTTACGTGGACTTTGGCAACGTTAAAACGTCGACAAACTGTCGCTTGGGTCCTTTTTGCCCTGTTAGCTTAACAGGAATTATGTCATAAAAGATGGACCCAAAATTCATCTCATCACTAAAACATGTTTTTGTGCTCAGCTTAGTGCACCTCAACCTTTGCCCTGTAAGTTCAAGTTCTGCTTAGGGTATTTTTTCCGTATCAAAAGTCTCTATTAAGAAATATCAATGGGTTTATTGGAGGGAAAACGATAGAAATTTCTGCACAGCAAGCCATATTTTTTTTTAAATATTTTTTGTCGTCTTTTCTAAAGAAATTTCAGACTATCTATACGATTCTTCAGAGATTTACTGTCGTTTTCAAAAACTTTTTAGATGTCTCAGGTTATCAGTTCTCCCGTCTTTAAATGATTCTGAAAACTTTATTTTAATTTATACCCAGCCGTAGTTCATTCCGTTTTAAAATGCAAAACTAAGTATAAATTAGTTTTTCAGAAGAATATATACGAAGGTTTATACAAAGTATAATATCTGAGCTGTAAATTAATATCCGCTCTTTTATGAAACAACCTTTTTGAAATCATGTTGAGAATATTATATATCTGGCACTAAACTAGAGTTTCGCACTTCCATTCCAAAATTGACCTTTCTAAAAGTGTATAATATATACGGACTACCAGCTAAAATGCCTAAAAACTTCAAAAGTACGACAATTTGTCATATTGTTTAAGAAAGGTCTCTAAAACTGAAAATATTTTTTTACTTAAATTAAAGGCAACCTTATTTTTATATTAAATTTTGCATAATACTAAAAAATCAGTAAAAATAATGTTTTTGTGAAGTCTTTATTGAAAAATATCAAATTATCACTCGAAAATGTGAAACCATTGGCGAATAACATTAGCCGTGTGTACTGGACAGTAGTCCTGCTGATAAACGAAGTCATTATTTTAAAGTAGAGCCTGTACAGATGGCAGCATAACGTTTTCAAGGATTTCAATATATCTCTCGCTATTGAATCTTCCTTCGATTCTCCAAAAAAAACTCAAACCTCTAGCACTTAGCCAGCCCCACGTGTTTACAGAAAAATGTCCCGCTTTTTTAATTTGGTTTGTATATTCGGGTTAAAATCTAGAATTTGGTGGACGATAAACTAAAATTCTCCTGCTGCTTGAAGATGATTGAAAAATTTTTTCGTCAGTGAAAAGCACCCTCCCCCAGAAGTCATTATCACGAAGAACGTTGTTCAGTGCAGAAATCATTCTGGCCTGTTTTTGTTCTTCTGTTAGAAAAGGCTTCTGTGCAGCAACTCGACAAGAGACTTCTGATTTCGTTACTCTTCTATTTACTGTTACTAAAAAACGCGTAAATAATGTTACTAGCTGCTTCAATCGAAGTTGAAAAAGGATTTTGTCTGAGATGGTCAATAAGTCTCTTATCTTGCACTTCAGAACTTACTTTTGGTCATCCTGATCTATCTTTCCTATCCCTAGAATTATTTTTAATCCAGCGCTTTTTCCATCGCATTATCGTCATTTTATCAACTCCAAAATGGGTGGCCGCTCTTCTTATAGACCAGCCGTCTTCAGTAACTCGAGTAATAATTTGAACTTTTGGAAATGTTTTTATCTGTGGCATTTTTAAGGATGTCACATTGAATTTTAAGCCGTCAGGCATATTAAACTGGTGGTGCCTTATAATAGTATACACTAATGGAAAGCTAAATTTTGTGGCATAGGAAAAAATGCATGTATGATTTTTTTTTGAAATCAAGTGTACCTGCAATCGTCATCTGCATGCATCTTTTTCTAAACTATATCAGGACACACACCATAAGATATGCGAAGACAAGACAGAAAACAAGAATATTATCTGTATCATAACTTATACTTAATAATTACCATATTATTAACCACTTTTCTCAATGTCGAAACTACTTTTTTTGGGTTTTTCGCCACTAAGTTAAGGAAACTTTTTCAAAAATATGTTAAAACCCACTGCGTAAATTCCTAAAGAAAAAATTTGTTCGTTTGTCAGTGGTTTTTAAATAAGATAAAAAATTTGCCTACACACATGCAAATCCTAACTAGAATCTAAGTACTTATCTGACGTTTCGGCAGAAATTCTACTGCCGTTATCAAAGAATTTTATCCTTTTGAAAAACTTTTTTCGTTTTTTTTTTAAAAATATCTGTCTGTTGTCATACAACTGACTGACTTTGACTGATATATATTTCAAATATAAACTTGACAGTTTGGTGCGTCGATAGTAACCAACAAGGTATTAGGTGAATTTAGTAAAATTTAAAATCAAAATTATATTTGTTTGAGTGTTTTCGATTTTAGATTACTTTATAAAAATACAAAATTTTTATTTTAAAATATCAATTATAAAAATTATCTTTTGACTAACTTAAAGAAAAAATTATATTAGAAACCCAAAGAACATCAATGCTATTTTTTAATTTATTTAAAAAAAAGCCTTTTTGAAAATCTTGTTTTAAAATTGGAAGCCAAACTGTATTTATATCAACTGATATGCTAGCTATGCATTCAGCTTCGCTAAGATAGATGCAAGCTGCTTCTTTGATTTTTCGTTTAATTTTGTCTGGTTCTTTTTGTAAAATACTGGTTTCTCCCCACATTACTCTATGATCATTTTCAAAAGAATATTGACAAATTTTAGACTTCTTCCAGTCTCCCCTTCTGAGGTAACCCTTATGGACATTTATTCTAACTTCAAGAGGCCTTGAAGTTTCTCTAATATAAAATTTACCACACTCGCAAGGAATTTTATAAACGATATTTTTTGAGTTTTGCTCAGCATTTAATGGTTTTGTTTTAGTTAGAATTGATCTAAGGGTATTTGATTTTTTAAAAATTGTGTTAATATTATAAGTATTAGCGATTCGTTTAATTTTTTCCGAAATACCTGCTATAAAAGGAATTATTAAATTTGTTCGTTGTACATTATTATGTCTACGTTCGCGTTGTCTTGGAAATTCGATTTGTCTAAAAGAATTTTCGATGAAGTTATTTGGATACGAATTTTTAATTAAGACCTCTTTTATTATTTGTTTTTCTTGTAAAAATGTGTTATAGTCCGAACAAATAATTTTAGCTCTATCGCATAGACTTTTTATTACTGTTTTTTAACCGATGAGCAATGATTTGAGTTAAAATTTAGATATCTATTTGTATGTGTTGGTTTTCTATAAACTGAGGTTTGTAATGTATTTTGTTTGTTTATTAAAACATCTAAAAATGAAAGTTTGTTATCGTTTTCTACTTCTAAAGTAAATTTTATTGTTGGATCTTTACCGTTTATAAAATTAAGAAAATCATTAAGTTTATTTAAATCGTGTGGCCAAATACTAAAAATATCATCTATATAGCGAAACCAAATGACCGATTTAAAATTAAATTCCTCTAAAATTTTATTTTCAAAATCTTCCATAAAAATATTACTCATTAGAGGAGAAAGTGGAGAGCCCATTGCCATCCCAAAATCCTGTTGAAAAAAATCACTTTCCCACTGAAAATATGTGGTTTTTATGCATAATGTGAGAAGTTCTAGAATAGCATTGACGCTCAGTGTAGTTCTTTCGTCTAAATTTTGATCATTTTCTAATCGATGTCTTACTATAGAAAGGCTTTTATCTACAGGTACATTTGTGAAAAGGCTCACCACATCAAAACTCACCATCAAGTGATTGTTATTAAAATTGACCTCGGATAATTTTTCTAAAAAGTGTTGTTGTATGACAACAGACAGATATTTTAAAAAAGAATCGAAAAAAGTTTTTGAAAAGGATAAAATTCTTTGATAACGGCAGTAGAATTTCTGCCGAAACGTCAGATAAGTACTTAGATTCTAGTTAGGATTTGCGTGTGTGTAGGCAAATTTTTTATCTTATTTAAAAACCACTGACAAACGAACAAATTTTTTTCTTTAGGAATTTACGCAGTGGGTTTTAACATATTTTTGAAAAAATTTCCTTAACTTAGTAGCGAAAAACCCAAAAAAGTGGTTTCGACATTATGAATCCGCCACAAACATATAGATTTTATTCACTTTTCTCAAGTCACAACATCTTAATTTGATAAACGCGGAAGTTTATTGAATTAAAATGCTGAATTTTTGATAAAAAAACCGCGTGCCCCTCTTTTTTGAAATAGTTTTACCTAAAATGTTGATTATTTGAGGTTAGGATTTCCAAATTAAACATCTTTCCAGTTTTAATATGTTTTATTAACTAAATACTAATATTTTTCTTTTATTGGTACATGCAACTACTAATCAGTGATCTAATGAGGTATTTTTCAATTTTGATTTGAATTCTATGTTTAATAGAAGTAAATAAAATAACCGTCGCGCATCCAGTTGACAGGGCATTGATTTAGAATATCAGGAAAGTAGCGATAACTCGTAGGCAACGTTTTTCCACTATATGCACATTTATATCTTACTGCGCGCGTGGTAGATAGGCGACCGTATAGACTCCATAACTTTGTAGCCCTAATCAAGGGCAAAATTAATATCAGCAGAGTAGTTTCCTCGTAAAAGGAATATTAAAGAAATTAAATGTGACAACAATGAAGTAAGCCTCGGACTGTAAAGTTTCTTCGTGCTTCTAGTAATGGTATATAGTTATATAGTGGAATATATTACTTTCGTGTATAACTTTATATTTTTACGACACTATGGTAATTTTTTAACCATAATAGTGATCACACTAAATGACAATAAGGACATTATTCCTATAAATAGTTTTTTTTTAGGAAATATTACTACGTAATGACAATGGCACCAGTGAATTAATTTCAATTGATCGGATCCGTATCGGTATACGTAACGCGATTGAAACAAAGTCAAAATACGCTACATCCGCTTTTTTGAAGGGTGCGATGACAGGACTGCTGATTGAAATCGTTGCGTACGTTCGTGGGTCCCTAACGATACGTACATTTTTTCGTACGCAACGAGATTCTGTCTTCACACCCGTCAAAGAAACAGGCAAACCCGTACTAACAAACATTGGTTTCGTTTTAATTTTTACAATGAATAGGTCCCATTCAAGGCTTTGATAAAAAATTCAAAAACAAACAGATTTGCCCAAAGATAAATTTTACCCCCTTATAATTGGATCATTCTTTTTGTCAAGGCGCGCGGTATAAATCAAAACCCAAGAAAATTTCCTACCCCCGTCGGAAATTGGGTTGTCATAGTATTTCCTTTAGAAAAATACCTAAGAAATGGCAAGCATTTTTGTTGTAAACTCTTGCCGTTTTATACAACGTTTAGGTCAGTGTTTTCAGATACAATTGACTTTCTCTAGGGCATTTAAACATATTTAAATTTTTAGATTATTATAGTGATATACACCAAGAGACTAAAGTGTAACTTTTTATCCC
Organism: Oxystoma pomonae; assembly: GCA_963921995.1. Taxonomy (NCBI): domain Eukaryota; kingdom Metazoa; phylum Arthropoda; class Insecta; order Coleoptera; family Brentidae; genus Oxystoma; species Oxystoma pomonae. Next base: position 6,209,476 of record OY998164.1, read on the forward strand.
GAGGCGGAAAGTTTGTAGCCCGACCGAAGGGAGGAATATAGTAATAATAAAAAAATCTTATTATTCTTGCCTAAAAATTACGTCAGTTCCGCCAGTTTTCACCAAGTATTAACGAAAAAATCATTTAAAAACATCGTCAAGATATCAATCTGTCAAGGAATAAAATGTCGCAACAATAAACGTCACCGAGTAAAAAGGCATATCGCAATGGAAACCATTATTATTTCATTTAAGAGCCGTCTTGATTTATAGTGTAAAGATGGTGTGTTGGGAGAAGTGCTCTTCGTTTTTTTTTTTATTTTTTGATAAAGGTATTACAAAAAAATAGTGTTAGCAACTCGCGGCTAAACTGTGTTATTTAAACCAATGCTCGTAAAAAAAGCACTATTTTAGCCACTAGTTGTTAGAACTAATATTTCAGACTTCTGTATTATTTTTTACAAAAAAATATTACAAAAAAAAATCAAGTAAATTAAGGCACTCTATCAAAAACAAAATGTCAAAATAATGTCGGGTGGTAGACAGTTTGGACCATATTCGAAAAGTGTGCGAAAGATTTGGTTGCCAAGGTATTTGTGGTGTAACAAATGCAAGGGGTAAATAAAGCTTAGTTGACAACTAAATTTTTTTGCATAAATCGTTAAATCGTGCTGCTAAACCTAAAAATGGACATTGAAGCTGCTGCTAAAGCGGCAGTAAATGAACCTTTGCCGGAAAAGTCTCGAAATATCTACGAACAACAGTTCAAGGAGTTTAAAGAATGGGACAAGTGCAACAATATTGAAAACGACATCAACGAGAATATTGCAACAAACAGGTAATATTTATGTAGATATTCTTGGTGTAGATTTAATCTGTTGTTTTTATATTAGGTTGTTTTTAATTTTAAAAAAAAAAATAAAAAAACTTGTTTTTATCACTTTTTAATTTAGTCCCTCAGTGACTAAAGTAGCTCGTTAGTCCCTGAAACGAGGGACTAAAGTAACCACAGGGTATGGAAGAAAAAGTCTCAAGTTGCGGGCCATTAAAAAGTGTGGTAATTATTAAGGTTACAAATCTTTTTCGTACTTCTGGGACTAAAGTGGTTACTTTAGTCCCAGAAGTACGAAAAAGATTTGTAACCTTAATAATTACCACACTTTTTAATGGCCCGCAACTTGAGACTTTTTCTTCCATACCCTCAGGATTAACCCTTATCCTCTCTATCTCCATAAAACTTGGTAAGGCAAGGGTATCATATCTACGCAATCCTAAGCCATTGATCGGATATTAAATGAACGTTTACAATTTTGGTGAAGATTTGATTGATGGATTCAACAAATTTGCCTAAAAGTGGGTTTTCATGGAAATTAGCCACTCTGAGTAAATATTGTAGACGTGGCAAAGATAAACAGTTTCTTAAAAGGTAAAAAGCTTGATGAGGCTCAAGCATAAGTAATCGTTTTTCCAGGAATTCTAAACTGTTTATTTTGATTTTCAACAAATTATTTTTGCTTTCTTCATTGAACACCAAGAACTGTAAAATTTTTGAAAATATTAAATTTGGTTTCTTCGCATTTTGCTTTATTCAAAAACATTCCAATTTTTTGGACCATCTTTTTCGATCAAAAGGAGATCTTCAGCATCGTTTTCATAAAAGTCTCACACATCGTGTAAGTACCATACATTAAGTTTCGATTTGATTTTTTGGAAAAGAGGATGTGCGGCGATGCAAAAAAGTAAAGGTCCAAGCGGGTCTCCTTGTTGAACGCCTTCTTCTGAATTTAACATATGTTTTCCATAGAAAAGTGGAGACGGTGAGCTATAACTTGCGGATACATAAGAAAGGATTTCAGGAAATTGATTCTTTACTTCTTTTAGAACAGCACTTCTTTTAATTAAATTAAATGCATTTTTGAAATCTATTTTTAGAAAAACTTATTTTTGCTTCAAAATTTGGTAATATTACCGTTCTAACTGAATGCGCAATCGATTCAACGTCCCCACTTATTCCAAAGCCTAGTTGTGTTGGTTCAAGAAACGAAGTTGCTTTTTCTTTAATTGCGATACAGATGCATTTTGAACAGAGTCGTCTAAGGGTTAAACCAATAGCAATTAGACGAAGACTGTCATCTTTTTTTTCAAGGGAGCAAAGGTTAGCGCCAAAAAAAATTGGTTTAATAAAATTTGGAACGTTTCCTAATAGCTCTATATTAATAAATTTAGTCAAAGTTGTCAGTAGTTTTCTAGAAATATCACCATTTTGATCATCCAACAAATCCAATAAATGTTGAGGGCGAAGACCATCTATTCTACCACTAGAGCTTTTATTTAACTGCTTGATGGAGTAACTTACATCTTTTATATCAACGTGGATAACTATCATATTATCTTCATTGTTTCCCAAATTTATGGCTTCTGACCTTGCGGGATCTGTTTCTCTCATAATGATTGCATTTTGCTCTGAAGGCTTAGCAATCTTGTTGTCAGTCTGGCAATCTTAGAGCTCCTCTTATGTCGCCTTCTGATACTCTTTGTGAGACTCGTTTTAAGAGGTTCAGTTCATCATGTGTTTGTACATTGAAACCGTTAGGTTTATTAAAACAATGTAATTTATAGGTATTTATTCTATTCTATTATATTATATTATATTATATTATGTTATATTATATTATATTATATTATATTATATTATATTATATTATATTATATTATATTATATTATATTATATTATATTATATTATATTATATTATATTATATTATATTATATTATATTATATTATATTATATTATATTATATTATATTATATTATATTATATTATATTATATTATATTATATTATATTCTATTCTATTATAATATAAAGATGGATTAGGTTCACTTAACAGGTAAGAGCTACTTGAATAATAAACAAAATCCTATTAGTTTGAATTTTGTATCTTTCATAATTGCGGAGTTAAAATAGAAATAGTTTAGTATTTATGTAAAAAGATGACCATGTTACATTGCATCATACAAAATTGGCGAACAAACAGACAAAGAAGGTTTAAAATTCACGTAACGCTTATTGCATAAAGTTACAAAACGTTATACAGAAAAACATTTTCCGAGTGAGAATAAAAGAATTAGGAGTCTGGTGAGAAAACTGTCCTGGAACCATTAGGTTCTAGATTGATCAAGACTCTTTACAAATAGTTGGGACTGTTTGCTTTTATTAAACTTTACTGACCTAAAATAAAACTATCAAGTTTCAAATGTCTCGCAACACAATATATATGGGAGTCATAAATAAAATATCGTGTATATGTGTTGAGTGATTCCTTAAATTTTTAAAGCTGTTCATTCTCCTTTTCAATATTTTTATGTTATAGCTGAAAGACGGAAAGCTATATCATTTTTCGTATTGTACCGCGGGATTTTTAAAGTACAATAATAGCTTTAGAAAAACGTAATTTCTTGGAAATAACGCATTTATATAAATGTAGCCCACTAAACACAATATCCGAATAAACGTCAAAACCTTCTTAAAATTTAAGTAAAAGCACTACTAACAATTTGTGTTCGTTTTTCACATGTTTTTTTCTAACATTAAATAAATGCTTTTTCTACTATACACCACCCAGCTAACATTGCCATTACTGGCAATGTCACTATACAAGCTTGGCAGCTTCTTATTGGTCGAAATAAAGGATTTGAACGTTCCCGTGCGACCTTTCCTACGAGATTCAAGAATCGGCTTCCAGAAGAGTTTTTGGCTCTGCATTTTTTCCACGCTAACTTGATTAGGAAAGTTATTATCGCTACGGCTTTTTTAAAGTTGGCAAGGTATTTTTGATTCCTTGTTGTTAGCGTGTCGTGGATGCGTTTGTGAAAGCATCCTTATAAAAGGGAGTTAAAGTTGTGCTTACAACGTACGACGTAACCAAACCAATTCTTACAAAAGAAAGAGGTTAAAAAACCTCCAAATCAGTTACTTCAACCGAAAAGAAACTAAAAAACAAAAGATCAAACGATCTTGGGTGGAAATAACGAAAATTCAAACTTGGATGAGCATCCCACAAGGAACACACAAAGGACCAAAGCCAAAAGAGAAACGATTAAACGATGTTTCGCCCTGGGTAACCAGCGTGGGCTGATCAGTGGTTTCACTGGTCACCCTTCACCATACATCATTAAACACCATCATACACTTTGATTTCCAACTTTGAATCACTCACACAATTTTTATTATTTTCACCCAAGATCTTTTGATCTTTTGTTTTTTCAAACCAATGCTTGTTCAGTGCTTGATGCACAGTTTTACTTTATTCCGCTCACTTCTATTTCCTTCCTTGTCGAAAAAAATGAGAGGGTAACAGAATGGAAAATAGAAGGAGTGAAACTGTCGATCAGGCATTTATAAAAACCCGCAGGTAAAAAAATGGTTAGGATACGCTAGCTGCGTACGAATACTCCAAGGGTGGTCGTAGAGATAGGTGAGGCGTGGTCGCTGTTGTACGACGTATTTGTTGTAAGCATGCCCACTGAGATACGACTACGATTAGGCACTCTCTACTTATGCAACTTTAAGTGTGTAATATCTCATAGTTACATGCAACACGCATTTAAGCAAAGCTCAAATCGATTGGCTATATCGCAGAGAACAAAGTAAAGCTGCGCTCAGATCATAGCATCAGCCTAGCCTATCATTTCTATATCAGGGAAAATAGAACATGTAGGGGATTTTTGAACGAGCGTATGAAGCACTCTGAGAGGCATAACGACTAGGTAAATTCATATTTCATGGGTAAATGTAATATCTGGTCTGACTTATTACCCTACTTTTTTTTGTGTTGCTTACTTTTCAAACTGGGAATTTCTTGGCCTTTTTTTAATTCTTTTCTTTAAAATAGCTTATAAATTGCGTTTAGAGATGTCCTGCTTGGCGGATTGTATAAAATTTCCATAAAAAGTAAGTATTTTCTGCAAAGAACAGATGATGATAAACTCATTGCCCACTAAGCAAGTTCTGTTAAATTACAGGTTTTCAACGTTGAAAAAATGTAAAATTGGTGTAACTTTGAATATGTTAAGAAAAATGTAGGTTCAAAATTAGTATGTGAAGCACTAATTTAACAAGAAATGTAAACGATAAAGTAACTGAAAACTAACATTATTTGAAGTTTAATAAATTTCACTGTCAAAACAAATTTGCTTCTTTACAGTTACATGATATTACACAATATTGCAAGTTTATTAAATGTCAAATTGTAAACAAAATTGGTTCTTTATTGTGACATGACAAAATACAATATTGTATGTTAATAAACATCAAAGTTGAAACAATTTTAGTCTAATGATCACATGAAAGCCGCAGTATTGTGAGCTCAATTAATGTCAACTTTAAAACAATTACGTGGTTGCTTATTGGAAAATGACTAAATACAATTGTAAGTTTTATGTAAAAATTCCAAAATTAATAAAACTTTTAACCCAAATATGGCGAAAATTTTTGAAAAAGTAAGGAATGATATCAAAAAGTTTACTGTTTTTATGAAAATCCTGCGATTTTTTTCATAACTTCCCACAAAAGGGAAAATGTAACTATAAGTATAAATTTATATGTATTCGCAGCAATTAACGCACGATCATTTAGGATTTGATTTTTTTACTGTTTGAGGAAATTATGATATATTTTCAGTTTTTTTTTATTTCACGAAATTTTGATTCAATTAATTGTAATTCAACATTTGCATATATTTTTTAATTGCAACTGAAACCTTTTTATATGTATTTTATTAATTAAAAAAAAATAATTAAATTAATATTAAAAAAACCAACTCCAACCTATTTTCTGTAAACCAATGACAGCACTGCATTAATATACCGTGAATTGGTGACGGTTCTCAACAAAACCGAGATGGTCTAGTGGTCTAAGGCGCTGAAACCTTCATGTATCACCTTTGGATTAAGAATTCGCGGCTCATCGGCTCACATTTTATTTTTTTTTTATTTTAATTTTTTTTTTATTTGTTTAAGATGTAACCGAGAAGATCAAATATTTTAAAGCACAAAAATATATTTTTTATATTGTTTGAACCAATATTTAACAAGTTAGAGCTAAATATTAAAAAAATAATTTTACCTAGCCATATAACATTAAATGTTACATGCAAGTTACATACTTGTTAAAAAAATCGAATGCAACATTGTTACGTAAATTTTTAGGACAATTGATATACCGGCAATGTAATATCGTCATTAAGGTTACAAGTGGCGTTACATAACAGGTTACAAAAATACATTGAGGTAATGTAAATGTAACAGGGTTTTGCTTAGTGGGTGGCTAGCGTAAATCACCCAAAATTAAAAAACAATCTAAGAAAATTATTGCCATAAAAACAATTTTGAAAAGCCGTTGTCAAGTCCTTGTATCAAACCATAGAAAAAGTGACATTTCCCCAACCGTTATGCGTTTTTAGCTATGAAACTGTCAATCGCATCGTTACCTCTAATTTTTCAGATTGGTCGGTTGGGATATCTGTTCCCTATTTTCCCTGTTCTATATAGGCCGAACCCAGGTTCAAATTCTGTTGTTCGGATCGACTAATTGATTATTTCTTTCGTTTTTTACAGTTTTTCCAAAATTGGTTGCCGATCGATATAGAAAATAATCGAACAGAACACGTCAAAAAAATCAAATTTGCCTCTTCCTAAGTCTTAAATCCAATACTTTTTTGCGAAGATTTCAATTCCTTTAGCAAAATCCAGTTTAGGCAGGTTCTATGCATGAATTTATCAAAAATTTACATCTAAAAGAGTGAAAACCCATCTCGGTCCTTGAAATTCCTGCCTTGTTATGGAAACGGGCACAAATTTACATAAACAGCGTCAAAACTATTTAAATAGAACATTTAACTTTTGGAGTAGCTCTCGACTCTAAAACAATCCAGACATATCAAACACGTGGCTAGATCTCCAGACAGTCAAAAATTTACAATTTTTACAGGAGAGGCGTTTAAATTATTTTTGATATAACTTCTCGCTGTAGCTATTCACAATTATTTGTGTGCTTAGAGCTAATTTTACAACCAAGGGTAAAACTCTAGATTAAACCATAGTTTAAACTTCGTCCAGGAAGAAAATATCAGCATTTGGATTAGCTGTAGGATTAGGAGCACAAGAAGTTTTTTTCTAAAAAACAAAAGATCTTGGGTGGAAATAACGAAAATTCAAACTTGGATGAGCATCTCACAAGGAACACACAAAAGATCAAAGCGAAAAGAGAAATAAATGATTAAACGATGTTTCGCCCTGGGTAACCAGCGTGGGCTGATCAGTAGTTTCACTGGTCACCCTCCACTATACATCATTAAACACCATCATACAATTTGATTCCAACCTTGAACTACTCACAAATAGGCATCGTTACGCACTGGTACTTATCCAAGTTACTTGATACGAATTCGTCCTGGCGTGTTAATATTTCCAGAAGGATGATGCTCCTAAGGCAATTAAAACAAAAAAGAAGTTAAAAAACCTCCAAATCAGTTACTTTAACCGAAAAGAAAGAAAATAAAAAACAAAAGATCAAAAGATCTTGGGTGAAAATAACGAAAATTCAAACTTGGATGAGCATCCCACAAGGAACACACAAAAGATCAAAGCGAAACGAGAAATGATTAAACGATTTTTTGCCCTGGGTAACCAGCGTGGGCTCATCAGTAGTTTCACTAGTCACCTTGCCTATTTGTGAGTGGTTCAAGGTTGGAAATCAAAGTGTATGATGGTGTTTAATGATGTATAGTGGAAGGTGACCAGTGAAACCACTGATGAGCCCACGCTGGTTACCCAGGGCGAAATATCGTTTAATCATTTCTCTTTTCGCTTTGATCTTTTGTGTGTTCCTTGTGGGATGCTCATCCAAGTTTGAATTTTCGTTATTTCCACCCAGCATCTTTTGATCTTTTGTTTTTTAGTTTCTTTTCGGTTGAGGTAACTGATTTGGAGGATTTTTAAGTTTTTCTCTAGTTTAAAAGACTACATTTTCTTGGCGTTTAGGAGTCAAATCTAGCATAGTCACCAAATTTGATAACAATCAGTCTAGTAGTACAAAATCAGAATTCTCAGAAAGATATACTGTATTTATATATATGTGTGAGCTCGGTGTGAGAATAAAACTTACTGGTCTGTGGGATGTTCCACCTCTTGTCGAATTTCCTCGTGCATAATTTCGCATGTCTCTTTAGATAATCTTAACGTATTTTTAAAATCTACATCGTTGTACTCCTTCAAAGGATTTGTTCTAGGACGAATAATTTTTGGTCTTCTTGGTGCTTCGACAATGTCAATAATTTCGATATCATCTTCATCCAGTTGATCAAAAATAAATTCTACGTCATCGATCATAGCGATTTCACTAAATACTTACAGTTTTTTTTAACAAAAATAAATTTTTAATAACTATTTTGAGGTTAGAATCTTTCGGTAAATATTAAACTTTAATTTAACAAACACCCAGACCGCCGGTAACGGTATAAACTGAAGTTTGTTGGTAAACTGCACCTATAAAACGTAAAAATGTCGACATCCGTGGTTTAAACTGAGGTTTGACGTTTAACTATGAGTTGTAAAATTGTGCCTTACGAATGAAAAATGAACCAAGATGCTCATTAAAACTACAGAATTGATTTTGCAGTTATGTTCTTTTAGTTTTAGTGCTACTTTAAATTTTTAAAATATTTTTATTTTATTTACTTACATAATAAATTGTAAAAACATGATATAAAATTGAAAATATTAACAATTCAAATTTAAATTTATAATTTAAAGGCTTAATCAATCCTCAAGATGTGTATCCTTCGTATGGTCTAAGGTCCCTAAGACCGCAGCAGCATTTCTTCTCTGTATAGCCAGGCGGACCCTCTGGGTGAGAAGCTTTCAAAAAAATTATTTTTAATTTTCAAAGAGAGATTGTTAACAAACTTTTTTGTTTCCTCACCTCAAGGACCATGTGTTTGTACAGAGAACGGTACAAAGATGTAGCGGCCAACGAGCTCTTCATACTTCTTTAGTTCCTCCTGTTCACCTAAACGTGCAGATGCACTCGCTTCTTTAGATGTTTTATATATGTACCTAGGGTGTGTCTAGGTTATCTTTTAAACTTATGTAGGATCCTTTCAGATAAATGAAGCGGTTTAAAAAAGTGACAGCGACGTCGCCTCAGGCGACCCGGCGTCGACTGCCGACGTCGTATGTCGTAACTGATGACCCAAATTTCTACCTAAATGGAGCGTACAAATTTAGGTCGTAACGACGTCGGTTGCCGACCAACCATAAAGCAAGAGAGTTTATTAAAACTGACGTTAAATTTTTTTTACTATAAATGCAGTAGAAAAAAATTGGACAAGTTGACAAAGTAACATTGATAATAATTGACTTTTAAGGAATGTTCCACATCGAAATTTTCATGCGACGGGTATTTTACTGATAAATATAGTAAGGTCAGGTGGACAAAAATAAGGCAAATTTGATGTTTTTTGTATTTTTTTGCAAAAAAAAAGAAGTTTTAAAACTATGTTTTTCAAGTCATATTTTAATACATATCATATAAACTAGCATTAAAATTACAAAAATAATGTTATTTGATCATAAATAACCGCTAAAATCTAAAAAAAGCGCAACAAAAAAAATGGCGTAGTTACACCTAATTTGCCCGCGTCGGTTAACAAGAACCCCAAAAAATACGTCTCATCGACGTCTGTAGATTAGAATTCCAATGACTGACAAAATTCACCTTCAGTCATTTAAACTACTAAAATTCTCCCACCGAACGACGTTAGACTCTAACGTTTTTGGTAATGCCTAAAAATATCTAAGGTCAAAATTCAGATACTTGCACAAGAACAATAATTATCCATCAATTTCGTGGAAAACAATGAAATAGATCCAAGATTAAGCGCTACCCAGTACTGAAATCTGTTTAACCTAATCTATCTATCTATCTCATAAGACACGTTGGCTGACGACACGTACACATTACCAACAATAGGTAGGTGCCAAAAATGACTATCTTTAAAATAAGTAAATCAAGACTGGGCAAATACCACTTTTTCATATCCATAATTATTTTGTTCTTTTTTCTATAAAATGTCTTAGTATATGCCGTAGTTCTTTTTAGGCTTATTTTCAAAAGACTGTTTTTTTTTTAAATTTCCAAATTCATAACCTAAATGTGAGGTTAGGTTCCCAACAGACAACTTTCGTCACTTTTTTTTACAAAATTGGCGATTGCGGCATGACGTTGAACCGAGGTAGGAATCTGTTTAGAAAAATTTATAAAATGAACAAGGAAAGACATCAACGACATTTATACGTCGGAATTGTTTACTTAAAATTACTTTCCACTCGAAAACGTCACTACCAACAACACTGAAACGCCGGAAATTTTACTAGAAATCACTTCCAAGTTGGTAACCGTCGGATAACGTCTCCGGTGAAGACTTCCAAATGCCAACGAAAACACGACGATAATTCGAGGTCGTATGAAGAACTACAATATTTTTTACCTAAAGTGAGGTCGCGATTGATGCAAATTTGGTCGCGCTTAAAGAACTACAATAGTTTTTATCTAAAGTGACGTCGCGATTGGTGCAAATTTGGTCGGAAGTCAGAAAAATATTTATTGGGATGTCATTTCCTGAATTCTTAAAAAATTATCTTTTCGAAAATGTCAAATACTATTAGCCCATCTTTCATCTTTTCCAAGATATTCATGCTTAAAGATATCGCACTGGATACATAGGATCCTGGCGATCTACCGATTTCATAAATTTTTTGATATGTTGTTGCCCCGGTCAGAGAAGCATTTTTGATAAATGAAACATTTGTGTGGCTCTTCCGGATAAGTCACAAATCATTCTCAACCATTAACATTTTTTATATTTAGATTAATGGTTTTGCAGTGTTTAAGGAACACCCTTTATTTTTTTAACCTGACGAATTGTTAAGATTTTGACTTTGGTAAAATTTTGATGAATCCATCAACCTTTTTTCCTTAAATTGCCAAAGTCAAATTCTAACAGTTTAAGGTCACTAAATATTAAAACTTCAGTTGAAAGGGTGACCTGAACAGAGTGTTTTTTTAAAATCCACTGACCTAAACATCAAAAATGTTAAGAGTTTGAAGACATATTCTGGCTTACCCGGAAAGGTTTTTCCAAATGTTCCTATTACCAAAAATGCTTCTTTGAGGGAGGAAAATAATATATTAAAAAATAAAAGAAGTCGGCAGATTGTCAGTATCCTGTGTATCCCGTGTATCTATTAATACCTATATGCTACTTATTTTCCTATCTCTTCCACACATCTTTAAACTTGAATATCTTGGAAAAGATAAAAGACAGACCCATTGTGGTTAGTGTTTTAAAAAATTATACTTTTTAAGGATTTGGAAAATTACATAATATGGCCATTTTAAAACAGGTATGTGTCATACTTTTTATACACCATGTATCAAAGGTTACACATTTTTGTTAACCGCTTTTTCCCTAAAATTATATCTATATAAACATTGGCCAAACATGGTCCAAACCAAACCATACTCGGGGTTAATAGAGACATAAAGCAACATCATCATCATCAAAAAAGGTATAAAGCACAGCATAAATGCATACGTATGAGAGAATGAGACCATAGATCACAAATGGGGATGCGTAACGGATCGATAATACGATATGTGTACCGGATTGATTTTAAATACTGATGCTTTATGTTTCTAATGAAGCGTTAATAGGTCATCAAAATTGGTGGTACTGTAGGCAAAATCGGTTATTTTTCTCCCGTGTCCAAAAATAACTTATTGCTGTGCAAAAGCTGCACAGAAATTGTCATCTAAACATGCTCATATCCTGCCACCTATAAAGTTGACATTATTAAATGTTTGTAATAAAAAGTTCTGGCCGAATAACCCGAACGTAGGTTACGGATAACCCCGGCAACCAAGAAGAGCTGTAACAAAAACTTTATATCCGGGGATAATGTTGAAACTCATTATGGTTTATATGGTCCGTTACCGTTTTTATCTAAATGCGTTTATACTTTCAAATTAAAAACGCTTTCAGATCAGCTCTGTTCCCATTTGGGCTTTTTAGAATTCGTTTTTAAAACAATACGATATTGCTGTAAAGTAGCAAGCTTTATTTAAGCTACCTTTTTAGCTGTCAAATTGTCATGGCAACTTACTTTAATAACCAAGTTGGTACTAATGCAAAGTTGTCTATTAAACCTCTTCAGCTGCACCAAATGGTCATAATTTTCACTTTTTTTGAACATTTATAGCCAAAACTAAATGCTGCGAACAGCTGCGAATGCCGCGCCTTCTACCGGTGTATAGAAAAATTACTATAATCAATTGCGTCTAGTCCACATCTCACCTGCTTGCAACTGATATCTACTTCTATATTTGCAGAAAACAGTGAGAGGGATTAGAAAATATATTGTCGTCTTGCTCAATATGACAAAGAAGGAAATAATAGGTAGCAGAAAAAAGGTAGAATGTGAACTACGCGTTACTTCCAGTTTTGGTCTTCTTCTTTTTTCATTCCACTCAGCCCAAAAACGATTTTGCTAGTAACTGGCTTTAAACTCTCTTCTATCCACAAAAAAAAAGCTAAATCTTATCGACGTCTTTTTTCTTTGGGTGGTCATGATTTATTTTATTAAAACAGAAAATTGTGAATGTAAAATTAGAATTATTTATTAAAAAATACATTATTTTACCAAATAGTGCAATACAAATTATGCATAATCCATAACATAGGCATTTTTAACACCTCTGAAGAAAATTCCTTGAAAAGGGGAGATTTTTAATAAAGATTGTTACTACTACTTGAAAAAGGTATTCATAATCTGTAAAAAAATAATAAATAAACTGCCCGGGGCAGCTTAAAATACACAGCTAAATTGATGCCCACAACATGGTGACAACCAAAAAATGAGGGGTAAAAATAGCTTTTTACAACTGATTTTCAGCTTGAGTAATTATTAAAAAAATGCTTTGTTTGCGTGGTGGACCGAAGAGAGCGACATTTCGAAAAGAATGTTCATTCATAAAATTCTGTAGAAAATCTTGTCTTTTAGCCGGGGGGAGCACAAGCATTTTTATATGATGTACTTTTACATTCCGTGTGTGTGTACTACCTTATGGGCTGACGGAAATTAGTAGACCGATACTCTCCCGGCCGAGGGGTGGCTCGATAATGCATTTTGGTGTGCACGCCGATGGCATTGCGAGACATTTTGAGGCATTTTGAAGCATTATTTCGAGGTATTTCGGGGACATTTAGAGACATTCTATGCATTTTAAGGCAATTTATGGTATTCTGAGGTACTTTTAATAGAAAAAAATCATTTCAAATGTCAAGTGTTAAAAGTCAAGGGGCAAGGGTCAAAGATTTTCTTATTTTTTTTAATTCTTTTAAAAAAGTATAATTTTGTTGCGCACAACCGTTTTTAATTAGAGGTTTTATTTTATTGTACAACTTTTTTTGTTTTGAAGGCCTGAGTGGAAGAGCGCCTTTCCTACAAGGAAACTAGTAGGTAGAGGGAACTTTGACCTTTGCCACTTTTTATTGTTTCTTTTTTTTTAATTCTTCTTTATTACCACACTTTCATTCTAAATGTATACTTGTTTTTTTTTACTTTTTCTTTATTTTATATCACGTTACAGGTTAAATTCCAATTATTATTATGTGATGTAGTATTTGTGGCAATAAAATCATTAATTATTTATCAATTATTATTACTTTTGTGATGACCTTGGTACACTAAAATATCACCTTTGAACAAAGGCGGTTCTGTCCATACATACTGATGCCAACGCTCAACTGAAAACTCGCAAAAGTCTTATTAATAAAACATGATGATTTTTTTACATATTAGTAACTACTTTCGAAATGCCCCTGTATCTTTCAAACTAATCATAGGATTGGATTATGATCCATTTAAAGTGTGATCAGTAGGTCGAGATTTACAACAAATTCCGTGCGGGGTTCTTTATAATATTTTTTAAATTTTTGCTTGCGGTATAAGTAAACTGAACTGCAAATGTAAACACTTTGTTTAGAATGACAAAGTTGGCATTTTTTCAAATTTGTTATTTAAACGATACAATCTCCAGGATGTAACACAAAAGCTTTTAAAATTCATATAATCGAAAACGCTCAAAGGGCTCAATAGGCGTTACTAAATGTTGACAATAAAACTCCATTGATAGTTAATAATAATTTTGGGGCAATAAAAGCATGGTTGCTTCACACATTTACTTTTGCTGATGTAAGTGTGCGTTTGTCGATGATCCTCGCAAACAAAAAGATTCAACTTAGTACAAACTTAGCGTTGAGACTGTCAAAGAAAACTTTGCAAAAACATTTAAGCTAGGAGCACTGTGATTACAACTAACCAGTGGTTAAATTGGCCGCTTTATTTTGTTAATCGGATTCGACCGAAAGTCGAATTACAGGCCAAGTTTAGTGCGCGCCCGTAAGCCAGAATCAAAATTTATGTTCCTTTTGCAAGTCCGGCACACTGCGCTTATGTCAAACCGGTTGTCCCTGATGAATTATGAAACTTTGAGGGTTTCTCACTAGACTGTTCCAGTCAATTTGCAAGTTTCACTTTGCCATTGTTTTCGAAGGCATTAGAGAATTATCGGGACGCTTATGCCATAATTAAATTAAACCGCTTTAACCTTTCTGCACTGAATTTTATTTCTTTTCTGTGAAAAACGCCACATGTTTAGGAAGTTTGGACTACCATAATCAAGGGGTTTTAAAAAAGCCAAAGAAGAAAATAGACCCAGCAAGTAAAAAAATAGCACTAATTTGGAACACGGCATTTTACAATATTTGTATAATTTGTGCTGCAATGTGTAGCAACATTACAAAAAAAGCGTAGATATTGTAATTGTATATTTGTAATGGCACCGCACAGTGCAGCATCAAATGTACAAAAATAGTAAAATGCCATGTTCCAAATTTGTACTTCTTTTGTACAGTGAATATTTTACATTTTTAGTAATCCGATGTTTGCTGGGGACTTGCTTTGCAATGTTGTAGCAAATAGTGTAATTACCTACCGGGTGCGCCATAAAAAATTTGTTAGGTAGTAGATGTAACAAGTGAAAATTTGTGTCTACCATTTTTAATTCCAAGATGGCGGACTCTATCAAAGGAAACCTTCCGATGCCGCTCGTTATTTCTGGTCATGCTAATTTTTTTTTAAATAAATCTTAATTTTCAAAAAGCCTGCTTTTAATAAACCATCAACTTCTAACATCGGTTAACTGAATTTTGTGTTATGCTCTTTTTTCCAAATGAGCATTAAACAACAAGTTCCGACGATTCGTCCAAACTCATCAAAAGTCTTTTTGCTCTTATTTCTTTAATTTTTACCTGATTTTGATACAAAACAACTAATAAACCAGAAATAACGAGCGTAAAAAAGTAATTTCTTTAATTAAGTCCGCCATCTTGGATTTTAAAATGGCGGATAAAAATATTTGTATCAGAATATATTTTATTTTAAACATAATCTTGTTTGTTTTATCAAAATCCAATAAAAATTAAAAAAGATTTTTACTTAATTTTGACGAATCTTGAGGACTTGCTGTTTGATGCTTAGTTGGAAAAAAGAGCATAACTCAAAATTTCCTCAATCGATTTTAGAAGTTTATGGGTTTTTAAAAGCAGCAAAGTAAAGGCTTTTAGAAAATAAGAATCTTGTTAAAATAAATTGGCATGATCAGAAATAACGAGTGTCATTGGAAGGCTTCCTTTAATAAAGTTCGCCATCTTGGAATTAAAAATGGTAGACATAAATTTTCACTTTCTGTAAAGCTACTATTATTATCTATACCTAACAAATGAGAGATTTTGTTTACATCGGTTAAGTACTGTAGAAGTGATAGGAAAAAACTTTTTGTGTAATTTTTTATGGCTCACCCGGTATATACTTAGGTGGCAGACGTAGAGAATTTGGCTTCTGTGAGCCTTTTGATGAAGATTTTACGAAACTTACTTTAATCGATTACTAATGGACCCACCAATACTGCCTTACCTGTTAACAGCCCCAAAAATGCAGCAGTCAAAAAGTAGGGTTAGGGTGTCAATTTTTTTTCTTACATTTAGACGGTTTGAGCTAGAGCAATGATATTTGGCACATATGTTGACCTTTCGGCAACGCACCCTATTGTTGCATAAAAATTACATATGTTGCCCCTAGGGGGCAACCGGTGCCAAAATGTGTTTTTAAACTATCTCTCATACCTTCTATACTGCACCTGCACATCTGTGTCTCAGTCAGTTGCTAGTTACAAGTTTACTTTACCGAAAAATTTTACTTTACCGAAAAAATTTTCATAGCTGTTAACAAGATTAGGGATAAAAATGTTGTCGATTTCAATTAAAAAATTATATTTCGTTTATCTTTCACCCTATGTCAACGATGTGCACCACTAGGGTCGCAGTGAACCATTTGTTAATTTTGAATACTACCAAAAATCTTGCCCCCGTACACAGCAAAACTTGTAATTGCCAAAAAATTTAGCACTTTTTGAATTTGTTAAAGTAATTAAATTTTGAACAAGTTGTTCGAGATTTAAAATTTTTAGCCCTTATTTAGTGGTCGCCCCTGGGGTATGAGATTTTTGTATTTCATAATATTTGTTACTCCAAATTCATGAGTTTTAAATATGCATGTGAGTGCTTTTTGGAATTTAAAAATGGTGGAAATTATATCTCCTCATATTACAGCCCCTAGGGGCTGGAGCAAAATTGGGGGTATTTAAAATTAATAAATGGTCCACTGCGCCCCTGGTGGTGCATTTTTGTTGACATTGGCTCAAAGATAAGTCAAATATAATTTTTTAATTGAAATCGACAAAATTTTTAGCTCCTAACCTAGAGGCCTTGTAAACAGACACAAAATTTTTTTCGGCATAATAGACTTGTAGGCAATGGCATAAGCTCCCAACTGACTGAGATTCAGATGTGAAGGTATGGTATGAGGGATAGTTTAAAAACAAATTTTGGCCCAAGTAGCCCCTAAGGGCCGCCATATGTAATTTTTTATTACACAGTAGGGTACGTTGCCGGAAGGGCATGTGATAAATTTAATTGCTCTAGTTTAAACCGTCTGAATTTAAGTAAAAAAATTGACGCCCTTACCCTAATTTTGACTGCAGCATTTTTGGGGAAGGTCTTAGGTTAGACACTGTTGGTGGGTCCATTAGTAATCTATTAAAACAGGTCTCGTAAAATCTTCATCAAAAGTCCTACGGACTACGCTATGCCCCCTAAATAATACTTTTACTTATAATGTTTTTTATATATGCGAATGTAGTTAACTTGATTTAAAAGAATAAGTTACTTTTCTTTATTATTATCTCAACTAATACAATTATTATTTTTTTTTTAAATTAGAGTCTTATCTCAACCACTACAATTAGCAAAACGCTGTAGCTTAAGAAGGGTAAGCAATATAAAAAATAAAAACCAACTTCTTTCTTACTTAATAAAAAAGTAACAGTTCTAAGCATTCCAAAAATACAAAACATTCAAACGCAAGGTTTGGCGTGAATTTACAGAAGTAAATATAAAGAAATAGTTGAGTTAGGCGCTAATAAGCACGCCTTGAGGTTAATGGTATTTTAATATTTTAGCATAATTTAAGGGGTAACGTTTTTATTTGAGCAATTTTTACTATGTTTTTTACATTTTTATGCCATGATTTTGCTCACATTTTAAAGCTTTCTTTCCAAACTTTCGATATCTAGAATAAAACACTAACATTTTCCAATTTTCTACTGTTTTTAAGTATTCAAAAAAAGTACTGCCAAAAAACATTTTTTCTCTGTTAAAATGAAAAATATTTAAGGTTAACAAAAGATTTCAGCTGGGAAAAACGAAAATTCAAACTTAAATGAGCATCCCACAAGGAACACACAAAGGACCAAAGTGAAAAGAGAAATGATTAAACGATGTTTTGCCCTGGGTAACCAGCGTGGGCTTATCAGTGGTTTCACTGATCACCCTTCCCAAACAACATTAAACACCATCATACACTTTGATTTCCAACTTTGATTCACTCTCAAACAGGCATCGTTCCGCACTGGCACTTATCTAAGTCACCTGATACGGGTTCGTCCTGGCGTGTTAATATTTCCAATAGTGTTATGTTCCTAAGGCAATTAAAACAAAAAAGAAAGAAGTTAGAAAACCTCCAAATCAGTTGCTTCAACCGAAAAGAATCCAAAAACAAAAGATCTTGGGTGGAAAAAAGAGATCTTGGGTGGAAAAAACGAAAATTCAAACTTAGATGAGCATCCCACAAGGAACAACAAAGAACCAAAGTGAAAACAGAAATGATTAAACGATATTTCGCGCTTTGATCTTTTATTTTTAGATTCTTTTCGGTTAAAGTTAATAATTTGGAGGATTTTTAACTTCTTCCTTTTTAATATTTAAGGTTGCTGAAGAGAGACATCAGGCTATAAAAAAGTATTTTAGAGAAAGATGGAAATAATTTAAGGCAATTTTTTTTTATAAAAATTTCTGTTTTCTCATTTTTCTGTCATCTTTAGTAGTGTCTTGAATATGATTTTTATTTTGCCATTTTTATCCAAAAAACAGCAGAAATTGTAATTGGTTAAAGCGTAAAGTGTGTAAAACATAAGGTGGTATTAATTTCTTTCAATCAGAGTTCTTTACATTCTTTAAATGTTCCAAAATAATTTAACAGGTATTTAACTAAATTATTTTAAGTTTCAAAGATTTTTGCAGTTATCTTTATTTTGTTTATATTAATTTCTATCAATCCAAGTCAAAGTGTTTGTTTTTTCAACAAATTTTGCAAAGAGAATGCTAAAGATGGTTACTTTTTGATTAAAGAGATGCAGAATATATTGCTTTATGCATAAGCGAAGAAATAGTTGAGAAAATAAACCGAAATAACTTTATTCTTGATGGCTTGTCAAGTAACGATAAGCACAGAGGTTATTATTTTCGTATGCCAACCGAAAACTCTCTATTAATAATAAAACCACATAATGGATCTCAGTATATTTTTGTTTGAAGTTCCCCACGTGGAGCATATTGTCAATGCTGAAGAATGAGAAAAACGTCCTTTACTCGAGATTAGTAGGTATCATGTAGAGTATATTCCCTAATGTGCCAAGATTGTGCGTCCATACGTCTTGTCAAGCGTTTGTCTGTTACCAGTTGAAACAATTGCGGTATTTGTTGCAGATATTAGGGCGTTAGTAGACCGCTAATTTTTCGTCACCTTATCTGCTTAACGTATTACCGTAATTGAGATGCTAAAAAGAGTTTTTAAACCACAAACACAAATCCATTAGTAGAAAATTGTGGCATAATTATTTTTTTTCAAATCTCTTTCGTTGGCAGAGGGGGGTGTGCCTTGATATCAAGCTACACACCCCATAAAAAAATTTCGTGTGACATGGACGGAATTTCCGTTAAAGTGCTTGGGAATATTCCGGACTCGGCAATGGAGGTCCTGGCGGTTTTGATAAATCGGTCGTTTAGCACTGGCATTTTTCCTGACTGCCTGAAGCCGGCCCTTGTTATTCCCTTACATAAACATGAAATTGTCGACGACCCTTTGAATTTTCCAAAAATTTCTTTGTTGTCTTGATAAACACCATATTATTTCTGATAGCCAATTTGGATTCCAGGCAGACAAAAATACGAGCGATGCAATATTCAACCTGTTGGAACTCCAGGTTAGACGCTGTAGTAGCAGTGTTCTGTGATTTTTCGAGGGCTTTCGACTGCGTGGATTACAGAATATTGCTGCAGAAACTCGACAGGTATGGCTTTCACCGAGATTCATTGTCTTTAATCGAGTCTCTTCTTTTTTCTCGATTTCAGTCTGTATCTTGTAACAACATATTGTCAAGTCCTCTAATCAACCACAGGGGCGTTCCTCAAGGATCAGTCCTTGGTCCTTTTTTATTTTCAATTTACGTAGAAGACCTTTCAAAACTGCCTAATCGTTGCAAACTTATGCGTTTTGCGGAAGATACCACCTCTCTTTGGCGCGGTCCTAAAGCTAATTTAAATAACATTATCTTTGAAGATATAAAAAATCGCTAATTGTTACTAATTTTTGCAAATCACAAAACTGATATAAGAATGTCGTTTATAGATTATTATCAAAAAACGTTAGCTGCGTTCAAAAAAAGTATCGCCTATTATCTACCGTGTTTATGTAATTTTTTAAAAGCAAAAAAACCGATAAAAATTGTTATTATTTTTTGCAAATCCCAAAACTGATGAAAGAATGTGGTTTTTAGATTATTATCAAAAAACGGTAGCTGCATTCAAAAAAAGTATCACCTTGGGTCTAGCGTGCTGTTGTAATTTTTTAGAAGCAAAAAACCGATAAAAATATGTGGTTTTTTGCCTATTCGCTAATTATTATTGTTTTTTGCAAATCCCAAAACTGATAGAAGAATGTGGTTTTTAGGTTATTATAAAAAAACGTTGGCTGAGTTCAAAACAAGTATCGCCTTTTGTCTAGCGTGTTTCTGTAATTTTTGAAAAGCAGAAAACCGATAAAAATATGTGGTTTGTGCCTATTCGCTAATTGTTATTATTTTTTGCAAATCCCAAAACTGATAGAATAATGTAGTTTCTAGATTATTATGAAAAAACGTTCGCTGCGTTCAAAAAAAGTATCGCCTTTTGTCTAGCGTGCTTGTGTAATTTTTTAAAAGCAAAAAACCGATAAAACTATATGGTTTTTAGCCTATTCGCTAATTATTATAATTTTTTGCAAATCCCAAAACTGATAGAAGAATGTGGTTTTTAGATTATTATAAAAAAAAGTTGGCTGCGTTCAAAAAAAGTATCGTCTTTTGTCTAGCGTGTTTCTGTAGTTTTTTAAAAGCAAAAAACCGATAAAATATGTGATTTTTAGCCTATTCGCTAATTATTATTATTTTTTGCAAATCCCAAAACCGATAGAAGAATGTGGTTTTTAGATTATTATCAAGAAACGTTAGTTGTGTTTAAAAAGGTATCGCCTTTTGTCTAGCGTGCTTTTGTAATTTTTTAAAAGCAAGAAACCGATAAAACTATATGGTTTTTAGCCGATTCGCTAATTATTATTATTTTTGTAAATCCCAAAACTGATAAAAGAATGCAGCTTTTAGATTATTATCAAAAAACGTAAAGAGCGTTCAAAAAAAGTATCGCCTTTTGTCTAGCGTGTTTCTGTAGTTTTTTAAAAGCAAAAAACCGATAAAATATGTGGTTTTTAGCCTATTCGCTAATTATTATTATTTTTTGCAAATCCCAAAACTGATAGATTATTATCAAAAAACGTTAGCTGCGTTTAAAAAAAGTATCGCCTTTTCTCTAGCGTGTTTCTGTACTTTTTTAAAAGCAAAACACCGATACAATATGTGGTTTTTAGCCTATTCGCTAATTATTATTATTTTTTGCAAATCCCAAAACCGATAGAAGAATGTGGATTTTAGATTATTAACAAAAACCTTAGCTGCATTCAAAAAAATTATCGCATTTTGTCTAGCGTGTTTCTGTAATTTTTTAAAAGCAAGAAACTGATAACACTATATGGTTTTTAGCCGATTCTCTAATTATTATTATTTTTTGCAAATCCCAAACTGATAGAAGAATGCAGCTTTTAGATTACTATCAGAAAACGTAGAGAGCGTTCAAAAAAAGTATAGCCTTTTGTCTAGCGTGTTTCTGTAATTTTTGAAAAGCAAGAAACCGATAAGAATATGTGGTTTTTGCCTATTCGCTAATTGTTGTTATTTTTTGCAAATCCCAAAACTGATAGAAGAATGTGGTATTTATATTATTATTAAAAAACGTTAGCTTGCTAATCCCAAAACTGATGGAAGAATGCGGTTTTTAAATTATTATCAAAAAACAATAGCTGCATTCAAAAAAAGTATCGCCTTTGGTCTAGTGTGCTGTTGTAATTTTTTAGAAGCAGAGCAGATAGAAGAATGTGGTTTTTAGATTATTAACAAAAAACTTTAGCTGCATTCAAAAAAATTATCGCACTTTGTCTAGCGTGTTTCTGTAATTTTTTAAAAGCAAAAAACCGATAAAAATATATGGTTTTTGCCTATTCGCTAATTGTTATTAATTTTTGCAAATCACAAAACTGATAGAAGAATGTGGTTTTTAGATTATTATCAAAAAACCTTAGCTGCGTTCAAAAAAAGTATCGGCTTTTGTTTAGCGTGCTGTTGTAATTTTTTTAAAGTAAAAAATCGATAAAAATATGTAGTTTTTTGCCTATTCGCTAATTATTATTATTTTTTGCAAATCCCAAAACTGATAGAAGAATGCGGTTTTTACATTATGATCAAAAAACCTAAAGAGCGTTCAAAAAAAATATCGCCTTTTGTCTAGCATGTTCCTGTAATTTTTGAAAAGCAGAAAACCGATAAAAATATGTGGTTTTTGCCTATTCGCTAATTGTTTTTATTTTTTGCTAATTCCAAAACTGATGGAAGAATGCGGTTTTTAGATTATTATCAAAAAAATATAGCTGCATTCAAAAAATTATCGCCTTTTGTCTAGCGTGCTGTTGTAATTTTTTAGAAGCAAAAAATCGATAAAAATATGTGGATTTAGCCTATTCGCTAATTATTATTATTTTTTGCAAATTCCAAAACTGATAAAAGAATGTGGTTTTTAGATTATTATCAAATAGCTGCGTTCAAAAAATTTTTATTATTTTTTGCAATTCCCAAAACTGATAGAAGAATGTGGTTTTTAGATTATTATCAAAAAAACTATCGCGTTTTGTCTAGCGTGTTCCTGTAGTTTTTTAGAAGCAAAAAACCGATAAAATATGTGGTTTTTGCCTATTCGCTAATTATTATTATTTTTTGCAAATCCCAAAACTGATAGATTATTATCAAAAAACGTTAGCTGCGTTTAAAAAAAGTATCGCCTTTTGTCTAGCGTGTTTCTGTAGTTTTTAAAAGCAAAAAACCGATAAAATATGTGGTTTTTGCCTATTCGCTAATTGTTATTATTTTTTGCATTTCGCAAAACTGATAGAAGAATGTGGTGTTTATATTATTATCAAAAAAGTTAGCTTGCTAATCCCAAAACTGATGGAAGAGTGCGGTTTTTAGATTATTATCAAAAAACTATAGCTGCATTCAAAAAAAGTATCGCGTTTTGTCTAGCGTGTTTCAGTAGTTTTTTAAAAGCAAAAATCCGATAAAATATGTGTTTTTTGCCTATTCGCTAATTGTTATGATTTTTTGCAAATCCCAAAACTGATGGATTATAATCAAAAAACGTTAGCTGCGTTTAAAAAAGTATCGCCTTTTGCCTAGCGTGTTTCTGTAGTTTTTTAAAAGCAAAAAACCGATAAAAATTTGTGGTTATTGCGCGTTTATGCGCTAATTATTATAATTTTTTGCAAATCCCAAAACTGATAGAAGAATGCGGTGTTTATATCATTATCAAAAAACGTTAGCTGCGTTCAAAGCGTGTTTCTGTAAATTTTAAAAGCAAAAAACCGATAAAAATGTGTGGTTTTTGCCTATTCGCTAATTGTTACTATTTTTTGCAAATCCCAAAATTGCTAGAAGAATGCAGTTTTTAGATTGTAATCAAAAAACATTAGCTGCGTTCAAAAAAAGCATCGTCTTTTGTATATGTATAAAAATATGTGGTTTTAAGGCTATTTGCTAATTATTATTATTTTTTTCAAATCCCAAAGCAGATAGAAGAATGTGGTTTTTAGATTATTATCAAAAAACGTTAAGAGCGTTTAAAAAAAGTATCGCCTTTTATCTAGCGTGTTTCTGTAATTTTTTGAAAGAAAAAAATGCCTACTCGCTAATTGTTATTATTTTTTGCAAATGCCAAAACTGATAAAAGAATGTGGTTTTTAGATTATTATCAAAAAACGTTAGCTGCGTTTAAAAAATGTATCGCCTTTTGTCTAGCGTGCTTGTGTAATTTTTTAAAAGCAAGAAACCGATAAAACTATATGGTTTTTAGCCTATTCGCTAATTATTATTATTTTTTGCAAATCCCAAAACTGATAGAAGAATGTAGCTTTTAGATTATTATTACTAAAAAATGTAAATAGCGTTCAAAAAAAGGTATCGCCTTTTGTCTAGCGTGCTGTTGTCATTTTTTTAAAGCAAAAACGATAAAAATATGTGGTGTTTGGCCTATGCGCTAATTATTATTATTTTTTGCAAATCGCAAAAGTGATAGAAGAATGTGGTTTTCTGTAATTTTTTAAAAGCAAAAAAACCGATAAAAATATGTTGTTTTTGCCTATTCGCTAATTTTTATTATTTTTTGCAAATATCAAAACTGATAAAAGAATGTCGTTTTTGGATTATTATCAAAAAACGATAGTTGCGTTCAAAAAAAATATCGCCTTTTATCTAGCGTGTTTCTGTAATTTTTTAAAAGCAAAAAAACCGATAAAAATTATTATTATTTTTTGCAAATCCCAAAACTGATGAAAGAATGTGGTTTTTAGATTATTATCAGAAAACGTTAGCTGCGTTTAAAAAATGTATCGCCTTTTGTCTAGCGTGCTTGTGTAATTTTTTAAAAGCAAGAAACCGATAAAACTATATGGTTTTTAGCCTATTCGCTAATTATTATTATTTTTTGCAAATCCCAAAACTGATAGAAGAATGTAGCTTTTAGATTATTTTGTCTTTTGTCTAGCGTGCTGTTGTCATTTTTTTAAAGCAAAAACGATAAAAATATGTGGTGTTTGGCCTATGCGCTAATTATTATTATTTTTTGCAAATCCCAAAAGTGATAGAAGAATGTGGTTTTCTGTAATTTTTTAAAAGCAAAAAAACCGATAAAAATATGTTGTTTTTGCCTATTCGCTAATTTTTATTATTTTTTGCAAATATCAAAACTGATAGAAGAATGTCGTTTTTGGATTATTATCAAAAAACGATAGTTGCGTTCAAAAACAATATCGCCTTTTATCTAGCGTGTTTCTGTAATTTTTTAAAAGCAAAAAAACCGATAAAAATTATTATTATTTTTTGCAAATCCCAAAACTGATGAAAGAATGTGGTTTTTAGATTATTATCAGAAAACGTTAGCTGCATTTAAAAAATGTATCGCCTTTTGTCTAGCGTGCTTGTGTAATTTTTAAAAGCAAGAAACCGATAAAACTATATGGTTTTTAGCCTATTCGCTAATTATTATTATTTTTTGCAAATCTCAAAACTGATAGAAGAATGTAGCTTTTAGATTATTATTACTAAAAAATGTAAATAGCGTTCAAAAAAAGGTATCGCCTTTTGTCTAGCGTGCTGTTGTCATTTTTTTAAAGCAAAAAGGATAAAAATATGTGGTGTTTGGCCTATTCGCTAATTATTATTATTTTCTGCAAATCCCAAAACTGATTGAAGAATGTGGTTTTCAGATTATTATCAAAAAACGTTAAGAGCGTTTAAAAGAAGTATCGCTTTTTGTCTAGCGTGTTTCTGTAATTTTTTAAAAGCAAAAAACCGTTAAAAATATGTGGTTTTTGCCTATTCGCTAATTGTTATTATTTTTTGCATCTCCCAAAACTGATAAAAGAATGTGGTTTTTAGATTATTATCAAAAGACCTTAGTTGCGTTTAAAAAATATGTCTAGCGTGCTTTTGTAATTTTTTAAAAGGAAAAAACCAGTAAAAATATATGGTTTTTAGCCTATTCGCTAATTATTATTATTGTTTGCAAATCCCAAAACTGATAGAAGCAAAAAAACCGTTAAAAATATGTGGTTTTCGCCTACTCGCTAATTGTTATTATTTTGTTGCAACTCCCAAAACTGATAAAAGAATGTGGTTTTTAGATTATTATCAAAAAACTTTAGCTGCGTTCAAAAAAGGTATCGCCTTTTCTCTAGCGTGCTTTTGTATTTTTTAAAAGCAGAAAACCGATAAAAATATGTGGTTTTTAGCCTATTCGCTAATTATTATCATTTTTTGCAAATCCCAAAATTGATAGAAGAATGTGGTTTTTAGATTATTATCAGAGAACGTTCAAGAAAAGTATCGCCTGTTGTCTAGCGTGTTTCTGTAATTCTTTAAAAGCAAAAAAACCGATAAAAATATGCGGTTTTTGCCTATTCGCTAATTGTTATTATTTTTTACAAATATCAAAACTGATAGAAGAATGTCGTTTTTCGATTATTATCAAAAAACTATAGCTGTGTTCAAAAAAAGTATCGCCTTTTGTCTAGCGTGTTTCTGTAATTTTTTAAAAGCAAAAAACCGATAAAAATATGTGGTTTTTAGCCTATTCGCTAATTATTATCATTTTTTGCAAATCCCAAAATTGATAGAAGAATGTGGTTTTTAGATTATTATCAGAGAACGTTCAAGAAAAGTATCGCCTGTTGTCTAGCGTGTTTCTGTAATTCTTTAAAAGCAAAAAAACCGATAAAAATATGCGGTTTTTGCCTATTCGCTAATTGTTATTATTTTTTACAAATATCAAAACTGATAGAAGAATGTCGTTTTTCGATTATTATCAAAAAACTATAGCTGCGTTCAAAAAAAGTATCGCCTTTTGTCTAGCGTGTTTCTGTAATTTTTTAAAAGCAAAAAACCGATAAAAATATGTGGTTTTTAGCCTATTCGCTAATTATTATCATTTTTTGCAAATCCCAAAATTGATAGAAGAATGTGGTTTTTAGATTATTATCAGAGAACGTTCAAGAAAAGTATCGCCTGTTGTCTAGCGTGTTTCTGTAATTCTTTAAAAGCAAAAAAACCGATAAAAATATGCGGTTTTTGCCTATTCGCTAATTGTTATTATTTTTTACAAATATCAAAACTGATAGAAGAATGTCGTTTTTCGATTATTATCAAAAAACTATAGCTGCGTTCAAAAAAAGTATCGCCTTTTGTCTAGCGTGTTTCTGTAATTTTTTAAAAGCAAAAAACCGATAAAAATAGGTGGTTTTTAGCCTATTCGCTAATTATTATCATTTTTTGCAAATCCCAAAATTGATAGAAGAATGTGGTTTTTAGATTATTATCAGAGAACGTTCAAGAAAAGTATCGCCTGTTGTCTAGCGTGTTTCTGTAATTCTTTAAAAGCAAAAAAACCGATAAAAATATGCGGTTTTTGCCTATTCGCTAATTGTTATTATTTTTTACAAATATCAAAACTGATAGAAGAATGTCGTTTTTCGATTATTATCAAAAAACTATAGCTCCGTTCAAAAAAAGTATCGCCTTTTGTCTAGCGTGTTTCTGTAATTTTTTAAAAGCAAAAAACCGATAAAAATATGTGGTTTTTAGCCTATTCGCTAATTATTATCATTTTTTGCAAATCCCAAAATTGATAGAAGAATGTGGTTTTTAGATTATTATCAGAGAACGTTCAAGAAAAGTATCGCCTGTTGTCTAGCGTGTTTCTGTAATTCTTTAAAAGCAAAAAAACCGATAAAAATATGCGGTTTTTGCCTATTCGCTAATTGTTATTATTTTTTACAAATATCAAAACTGATAGAAGAATGTCGTTTTTCGATTATTATCAAAAAACTATAGCTGCGTTCAAAAAAAGTATCGCCTTTTGTCTAGCGTGTTTCTGTAATTTTTTAAAAGCAAAAAACCGATAAAAATATGTGGTTTTTAGCCTATTCGCTAATTATTATCATTTTTTGCAAATCCCAAAATTGATAGAAGAATGTGGTTTTTAGATTATTATCAGAGAACGTTCAAGAAAAGTATCGCCTGTTGTCTAGCGTGTTTCTGTAATTCTTTAAAAGCAAAAAAACCGATAAAAATATGCGGTTTTTGCCTATTCGCTAATTGTTATTATTTTTTACAAATATCAAAACTGATAGAAGAATGTCGTTTTTCGATTATTATCAAAAAACTATAGCTGCGTTCAAAAAAAGTATCGCCTTTTGTCTAGCGTGTTTCTGTAATTTTTTAAAAGCAAAAAACCGATAAAAATATGTGGTTTTTAGACTGTACCTGGCAGTTGAAGCTACACAGGCACCATGCACACCTATCGAATTTAAAACAAAAAGTTTGCAATCCGCGGAAAAATAGTACCTGTGTGCGCCACTTGTCGAATAAACCGAGAAACAAAAACATCAAAATTAAAAAGTGCGTCTCTTAAAAATGTAGCTAAGTACTAATTTATTCAAGATTTCTCTATGGTAATTGTGTTATGTTTATAAGCTGGAAAGCAATATTAAAAATGAATATAAAGGCGCAATTACACAGACGAACATGCTCAAATAAAAGCTCGTGCAAAAGATCTGATATTTTTTGCGCGAACATTTTTGTGAGCTTTTCTTTGAACATTTTGTTCGGGTAAATTTTTGAGCAAGTTATTGCTATCTATTTTGGAAAAATATTTTTAAAGATGAGAATAAATATAATTTTACATCATTGATCAGTGATCTCAATTCTTTAAAAAAATGGAACACCAACTTTTATTTTAAACTTTTGTGAAAAAAAGGCGACGGCAAGCGAAACATTATTATTGGCTATCAGTTTTGTCATATGCAATGTTAAAATAGTTAATGATGGAGGTAATAACATTTAATTCTTTTCTTTAACTTTTTTGGTTTTCTTTCATTATAAAAAGAAAACGGAAATGTCTTCGAAGTAATTACTTTTTAAAATGCAGGTGGATATTTTTAGAGAACTGTTCTGGAGAGTAGTTAGTTGTTCCCTGGGGGCGGGGATAGGGAGGTTTAGACAGTCGGAACGCAGCGCTGTCAAACACTGCTTTAATTTTGTGTGTAAATGTTCATTTGACCAAAACTCCCTCTCACTAGTCTACGGTTTTTACCTTTTCCTAACCCAGCAACAGCAATAAATAAGTGCCAATTTTTATTTTTTTTTGATTCTCGTTTTTTTTACAACCCCGAAAAAGTTACAAGTATACTGGCATATCCCCTATAAAAATCAGATTAATCGAAGTTGCTTATGAGGTAAAACGTGAATTTCGACATCAAATCGTTTTTCCGTCGGAAAGCACTTAATTAAAAATACCTTGTTTTAAAACTTAGTCTTTCTAATTTCAGTTAAGTTCAATGAATTCCCATAAAACTATAAAATTTAAATTTGTAAGAAATTTTTATTACCAACATTTCTTCAAACAAATTTTGCTCAACATTCTCTCCAAAATTTACGTGTGTTTTTTTGTACGCGATTTTGCTCGAACATTTCTTTGAACATTTTGCTCAAGAGGTTCGTGTAAATGTTTGTCGGCATTTCAACATCAAAGGAAAGTTTGTCTGTGTAAATGCGCCTTTAAGTACCCAATATATATATATATATATATACACTGCTTTTATCCCTCGTAAAAATTTCCCTAAAGACAATATTTCTCTATAAAATGTAAACCGGACTGCATATAAAACATTGCACATATTATGCAGTATTTACCTCAGAGGTATACTTTTGGTATATAAACAACCATATAGAATATTTAATATAGTTTAAAACTAGGCTTACTTTTTTCATAAGAGAGTTAGTAGACCACTAATTTATCGTCACCTTATTTGCTTACCGTATTATCGTAATTGAGATATTAAAAAGAGGTTTTGAAACACAAACACTAATTACCATAACCGTAATCATTTGCCCCCTCAATGTGAATAGAATAGAAAAGAAAACAACAATTTCTGTTTTTGCAAATTCACCTTCACAAAAAAATTAAAAACCTCACTAAACAAAAAAAAAACGAATTAAGACCTACCAGCTGCAGCTTTCGCACAGAAATAAATCTGGTTGGTTGCAAAAAATAACGGGTCCCGTTAAGCCTCCGTAAGTAACGTATTTCAGTTGGGTTATTTTTGGATACGGGAGAAAAATAACCGATTTTGCCTACGGTACACCCAGGCATTGACTTCGGGGGGGGGGGGGAAGGGGGTTAAGGATAAATATAAAATGTTGAGGTGCGCCAATATATTAACGCTCTATTGTGTAATTTTTCATACCATATTTTAACTGGCAAGTAGTCAGTTGTATTAAAATCGACAGTAAAATATGTATGGACTGCTACCCTTTTAAAAATAACCGAGTGGTCACACTCCCAAACAGTTATAAACATTTATTTTTAACTTTTTTAAATTCTCAATCCTTAAAACATAGTCCTTCCCAAGTCAAAGCTGCTACTTTAAAATGTCTTGTTTCATTTAATCTGTAATTTTGACTGTTACAATTGTTTGACTACTACTTTTATATTCAAAATACCTTCTATCGTTATATTATTAAGCTAGTCAACTTTAAAAATATGATAAAACTTAGCTGTCCAAATAGTTATAACTGAGACTTTTTTTCTTAAGCCTCAATAACTATGTTGGGAATTTGGAACCTTTGGTTGCACTAAAACAAAGTTATGATTGTTTTCCACAAACCAAAACTACAGTTTTTTGCACTGGAACTAAGCGGAACTAAATCTCTATCGTAAGTTTAGTACTAAGATTAGGCTAGTTGGTGCAGATATTTGGTTTCTAAAATCTTGCAAAAAATTCAAAGTTTTTCCAAACTTTGTTCAAATAAAGTTGCCGAAATCTAAAGTTTTTTCAAAAGTAGCCCTGTTTGCAAAACAGAAATGGTTAGATTTAGAAATTAAAAATTTGTACGCAAAACGAAGTATGTTTGAGCTTGAAGCATACCGACTGTTTAAAAAGTTGACATTTAGACTTAGTGATAAGAACTTTGAAGAATGGTGCGATTTCCAAAGACATATGTTTGTAGTAATTGAGAGAAAATTTACGAAGAAGATGTCTTCACTTAATAAAAAGCTAAAAAAGTTAAAACGTTCTGAACCAAAACCAAAAAAACGAAGGAAATCGCAAGCATTGTAGAAAACCTATCCTCTTAAACTTTTAATAACAAAGAAATATCACTTTTAAACAAAGGTCTTAATTTTGCTCTGCCCCCCAAAAAGATAATTTAAGTGATATTACTGCAAATATTGAAAGTTCAATCTCTAATTAAGGTACAAAGGGCTATGTGCGAGATGCTTACCGATATCAGATCTCTCAAAACAACAAAAATAGAACATTAAATCACAATAAAATAAATAAATTTTGAGAGAAAAAGATGTTTTTTATCTAAGGGCTGACAAGGGTAATAAATTTGTTATGTTAGGTAAAACAGATTATTTTGAAAAAGTAGATAACCTAATAAAAAATGGACTCCACAAAGAAGTCCCAAAGAACCCCTTACCAAAAATGATTAACGAAGTAAAAAACACAACTAAAAAATGTAACAATATTAATACTGACAATATTAAATATAAGCTACAAGTAAGCAATCCTACTATGCCGAACTGTATTGTCCTCTGAAAATCCACAAACCTTACAACATTTCGAAATGGCTAGCAAACGAGTTTGAAAATTTACCTATAAAGGAAAAAGGTTTTTCTGTTTAAAATTCCCTTGAATTTATCAACAAAGTTAAAGATATTTCACTCCAAGGAGGTGAAATTTTAATCTCGTTTGATGTTAGTTCATTGTTCCCTAGTATGCCGATCCCTAATACCTTACAATACCTGGAGGAACTACAATGAAAAAACAATCTAGAAGACAAACAGACTTTAGAATACCTATCTTTAACAAAACTGCATGAATCAAAATTACTTTCAATATAAAAATAACTACTACCAACAATTAAAAGGAACCGCAATGGGTAATAGTTTATCACCTTTTATCGCAAACCTCTTTATGAGCAAATTTGAATCAGATATAAGCAAAGAATTTGAGTATTTTCCCAGAGTATGGTTCAGGTATGTAGACGATGTGTTTGCAGTATTCAACACTAAAGTAACTAGTGTGGAAAATTTTATGGAAAACATAAATAACAAATTTCCCAAAATTAAATTTACTTATGAAACAGAGAAAAACAGTGCACTGCCATTTCTAGATACTTTAGTTATAAGAAATAAAAATAAATTGAACTGTGACCTCTACAGAAAAGGAACGTCCACCAACAGGTATATTCCAAATGACTCTTTTCATTGCTTACAACATAAGCTTGCAAGCTTGCACTTTTTAACATATAGATTAGTAAATTTCCCCTTAAACACAGAAAGATTTGAAGCAGAAAAGAATAGGATTAGGAATATAGCTGGCGAAAACGGTTACGACGAAGGCTTAATAAATAAGCTGATAAATAGACATTCTTTTCAAAAGACCTTTCGGAATTCCACTTTTTTTAGACAAAAAGATACCTGCGACTCAAAATTTGTATCAATTTCTTATAACCCTAATTATACGAAAGGATTACAAAAAGTATTTAATTATACCGATCTTAAATTAGTATATCAATTTGGTAACCCAAAAGAAGTTTACTAGGAAATCCCAAGGATAAAACGACAGTGCTAGAAAAAAGTGGAATTTACTAAATTAGTTGCATGGATTGTGATAAAAAATATGTTGGATAAACGAGACGCTCTATTCAAACACGTTTTAAAGAACACTTAGCACACTTAAAATACGGAAGAACAGAAAAGTCAAGTGTGGCCGAGCATGCTTTTGAAAACAATCATAGACTCACATTAGATAACCCTAAACTTGTAAAAAGCGTACCAAACAAAAGACTTTTGAATGCATATGAAAGTATGAAAATAATTTAATCCAGAAATAGTTTAAATAAAGATAAAGGACCCATATCGTTTAGTACACTTTATTCTTTTGTTGAGGGGAGATAGGATTATAAATCGTGATCAATCACAAATTATTAGTCTTATCTCCGCCTACTAAAAGATTGTATATAAGATAGAGCGTTGTTAGCGAAACGCGCGTCGAGTGCAAAAAAGTGTAGTTTTGGTTTGTGTAAAACAATCATAACTTTGTTTTAAGCCACAACTTAAGAAAATGTCAAGATTGAAACGGCAGTAATTTGTCGTGTCGAAGTGATACATTTCTATCAAAACGTAGCTGTTTTAAATGGTATTTTAGCATATAAGAATTAGCGCCCTCTACCGCTAGACTGGAACCGTGAGCGAAATGTCAAATAAAAAGTAACAGAAAACAGGAGTTTTTTGTACTAGTGGAAAATGAACATCCTTCGACTTTTCACAATAAAAACTAGCCTATGTTTCGATCCAGATCACACTCTATCTTTCACACAATGCACACATACTTTCGCATTTATAATATTAGTGGTATTGAGAAAAAACGTATTCTTGCTTGGTTGTACGGGCGGGCGGCCATGTTTGACATAATGGCAAAAAATAAACTCAAAAATTTATGAAACAAAATCTCTGAAAACCGTATAATACCAATATAACTAAGTATGCAAGACATGAATTTTGCTATTAATTCTGGATCAAACTGAAGATAATTAAAAGTTTTACGATTAAGAAGAACATAATAATAGCTGTGACAACATTTTCATGACCGTTTTGCTTTTGCTGGGAAAACTGGTTATCCCATCCCAGCTATTTTACATCACGTTGTGTTACTTGGGTCGATCAAAGTTTACTAAAGTTAATTTTTGGGGTATTTACAAAATCCCGAAAAATTCGCAAAGTTATCTCAAACCTTTTTCTGACAGTTGCAACAATTAGACTTATAAACGAAAAATGCACACCGTTGAAAACTTTACCATTCGGGTTGCAGTATATATTCCGTTTCGGATGACACTTTTAATCTAACTTCTCGATCTCTAAAACTTTCGCCTGGGAAATGGAAATGTTATATAAGCTTTCCGTGGAGAGAGCGTTGAGAGGACATATTTTCCGAACTTTGCAGTGTTTAAGCTGCTTTTCACCGAATACTGATAAATTCAGTTTTAAGCAAGTGCCACTGTAGTTTGTGTAATTTAGTGTACTGCAGTAACTTGCGATGTAAATAAATAAAGTTTTAAATGGAGTTGATCCCATTAAACTCAACACAAAAAAAGAGCTTAATATAACTCGCAGTTACGATGTTAAAATTGTTTTTTAAATTACTTTAGATAAGTTCAGAGTCCCACTTTAGAGAAATAGTTTAGTAAAACTGCTTGGTTGGTACCATAAAACGCTAGTAAATTTGCCAAATGACGTCGAACGAACGCCGCATGGAAAAAAGATGTGCTGGTACCAAGAGGATACATGTTAATCCAATTTAGGTTGTTTTGAGTAAACTAGAGTTTAGAATTTCTACCGTCTTTATTTTTACTTTTTCATAACCTTTCGATTGCTAATGTATCTGCAATCGTCATCAAGTGAGTACTAACCAAAAACTAAGACTACCAAATCTTATACAGGGTGATCCTTAATGATATCAAAATATTTAAGGGGCTGATTACTAAGCTCATTTTACGAAAAAAAATGTCATATAAACATATGTCCTAAACAGCTTAACTTACGAGCTACAGGGTGTTAAAATTTTCAAAAAAGTAATTTTTTTTATAAATATCTGAAACACTATTTTAGATAACTTTACAAAATTGGGTATACCTATACTGTACATCGAGAGGCATTTTTTGGTGAGAAAATGTTTTTAATTTTTATCACTGATGTGGCTACCGGATTTGCATTTTGTATTTTTAAAAAAAAATGGTACGTCAATGGATCTTTTTCAAGGGGCAATTTTTTTTTTGTTACACTATTAATTTTTACATAAAACTTACCCCTTGTGTTTTTCTCGTAAAATGCACTTCTTGGATAAAATAATTAAATACAAATGAATGATTCAACTAATGAGTAATGTCATTTTTGCCACTCTGGTGCCAAGCTCGTAAAAATTTTTTCTAACAGCATAACCTCCCATTGAGAGTTTTTTGCTCAAGCGGTCGGGAAACTCCCCTTTTGCAAAACACTGATTTATTGTCTTGGCCAGAATATTTAACGCATTTATTTTAGCAAAATTATTCTTACCTCTCAAGTCATTGATTATTGACCACGTTTCTTTACTTTTATTTTTTTCCTGTGCAATTCTCTTTACATAAAAACTTTGCTTAGTAAGTTTTATGGTTTTTTTAACATATTTAAGAAAAAACTGAGAGTTGTTAAATTGTTTAATAATAGTATTTAAATATCCTAAATTTTTACAAGAAGTTTTAATGCCCTTTGTTAACCAGCCTTTCTTCCTTCTTTCTCCTATTTTACGCAATGGAAAACACTTCTGAAAAGTGCTATGAGAAGTGAATGAAAGGAATCTAATAGTTTTTCATGTGTTAATACATTATCCCAATTAACCATGCTTACTTTTTCTCTAAAGTATTCAAAACTACTACTTGAATAAATATTTTGCCTTATTGAATTTTAGCCAATAAGGCTTCATGATCTGAAATCTCTATAGACAGTACCTGACATTCAGTATCATCATGACCAAAATTAGAGCAAAAATAATCAATAACTGTCACCGTCTCACTTGTTATTCTACGAATCCAACAAGTTTCTCAAAGCTAATGTGGCAGCAAATGTGCTGAAATTAATGTTAAAGTCACCTGCTAAAATAATTTTGCCATTTGCTGGAAGGTCAATTAAAACAAATTCAAGATTTGTCAAAAAACTTGTTGCATTCGCAAATTTTCATAGGTTGGCTGGTTTCTCCTATGTAGATATCCCCACACTCGCATGGAACCTGGTAGATGCAGTTCTTAGGG
The DNA here is from genome assembly GCA_963921995.1 of Oxystoma pomonae. Taxonomy (NCBI): domain Eukaryota; kingdom Metazoa; phylum Arthropoda; class Insecta; order Coleoptera; family Brentidae; genus Oxystoma; species Oxystoma pomonae. The sequence continues at coordinate 6,245,075 of OY998164.1, forward strand.
TCGTGGCGTTGTGGTTTAGTTTTTGTCAATTGACTTCTTATTGTTGTGGTCGTTTTGAATTAGTTCTTAGTCAAATCAGTTACCACAGATAGAAGAAGTCTCAACTCCTAGATGACATTCTACAACGCTTTGAAGAAATCAGACACCATACCGTCGCCGAGGAGGAAAAATTCTATCAAAAGTCCCACGACAAAAACTGGAAAAATCTAATCCAAAGGAAAGAAGAACAAATCACCAACACCAATACTGTCATCAACATCTCCCCCGACCACTTACGCATACTGAATCATCGTTACTTAGCAAAGAACTTAACTACGCCATTGCACCCAAAATCATACCAGCAGTCGCCATCATCACTGCCATTGAATCTAAATATTGATGAAAGAGATAAAGGACAAGCAAAGGAATTTAGATGAAAGGTCAGAACAATTTTGGACAACAAATCGAAATTGGAGAACAACCTAACACTACAGAAAAAATCAGCTCTTAAAGATCTTGAATCAGACCAACTGATCAAAATTCTTCCTGCAGGCAAAGGAAATGCAACTGTAGTAATGGACACCATCACCTACGACCAGAAAATTTAAGAGGCTCTACAAAAAGAAAACTACAGAGAAATAACTCAGGACTCAACCACCACCATAGAAAGAAAAAATCTACCAAACTCTCTACCAACACAGAAGACACTTTAACGACATTGAAAGGAGCAAACACACACCGCACTACAGCAATGTATGAACTGCCGAAAATTCATAAGGAAAACATGCCTCTCCGACCGAAAACCATTTCTCGCAATTCTCAGACTTACTATCTTGATATCTTTTACTAATCATCCAGCCTCTTCAAGGAAAGTCACCATTATTCGTCAAAAATTTAAAGCACTTCATGAACTTTAGTTAGTTTTGACGTCGACAGTTTGTACACCAACATACCACAGGAAGAATCACTCCAAATAATTGAGCAACATTATACGGAGTGAAAAGGGGCAAAGATCGTCAGCAAGGAAGAAAACCCTCGGGAAAACCTATTCAAACGAGAATATAAAGAAACAGCATTCATCCTCAAATAAGCGTCACCATCAAGGATATTTGGAACACTTTTTGGAGGTAACAGATTTTAACTTTAAAAGGACGGAGCCAACCAAGTGTAAACTTCATGGTTTACTAAACATATGCTATATATGAAAAAAATCGAAAACTTTTTCAATTTCTGCATTTTTGGAATACCATCAACCGAGTAAACCATCTTGTAAATTAATTTTTAAAAATTCCAATAATATTCACAATAAAAAGTCGAGTCAAAAATAGCTGAAGGAGACATTAAACGAACAATTCGCCTTTTTTCTTCTAAAGACACTTTGGCTCAGAAAAACGAAGAAACTTTAAAAAAACTGGAAGAAAAACATCCAAAACATGACAAAATTCAAAAATTCAGAAATGTCCCTTTGGAAACATCTAATTGTATTTCTGATTTTAGTTTTGAAGACATTAGGAAGGCAATTCTTTCTTTCAAACCAGGCTCGGCTGGTGGACTAGATGGACTTAGGCCTCAACACTTGAAGGATATCATAAACGAAGACCTAGGTACTATTTCTCTAAAACTTCTATCTTCTCTTGAGGTTTTCTTGACACACGTGCTTAATGGTTTGGTTCCGGTAAAAATCAGTCCTATATTTTTTGGTGCTTCTTTGTGAGCATTTAATAAAAAGGATTGAGGAGTACGCCCAATAGCGGTTGGTCTCTGCCTTCGTCGCTTAATCGCTAAACTTGTTTGTTCTTCTATTTACGAATCATTAGGTTCGCTTTTTCGACCTCATCAATTGGGTTTTGGCCACAAGGATTGTAAAGTTCTTTTAAAAATTGATTTTTTAAATGCTTTCAACATGATTAATTGAGAAACCATTCTATTCAGGGTAGCGGAATATATGCCAAAATTTTATTCTTTTATTTCGCAATGTTACAAAAATCCATCTTTTTTATCGTTCGGAAACGAAGTGATATATTCTCAAAGGGGTGTCCAGCAAGGAGACCCACTAGGTCCACCACTTTTTTGTTTAGCCCTCCATCCTATAGTTTCCAATCTAAAATCTGAAATTAATTACTGGTATCTTGATGACGGCACTCTTGCTGGAGATCCGAACATAATTTTTGAAGATTTTTTTAAACTACACGCTTCTTGCTCAGAAATTGGACTTAAAATTAGTTTTAAAAAATGTGAATTTTCAATTGTTCATGAAGCTAAAACAAGTTTTTCTATTGCCTTTTTCCAACATCAAGATACAATAGCAATGTTTACTAATGTTGAGCCAGAAAATTTAACTTTACTTGGATGTCCTTTCTATGAAAATAAAATTAAATCAAAGGCCTTAACTTTTAAAAGATTGACAGATAATCTTTCCGTGGCTGATTCCCATATTGCGTACTATCTATTAAGACACTCTTTTGCTATTCCTAGAATTACCTACCTTCTTCGTTGCGCTCCTTATAGGAAGGCTTCCCAGTGTCTCCAAGATTTTGATACCATACTTAAACAATGTTTAGAAACTATAACAAACTGCAAGTTAGACGCAACCGCTTGGATGTAATCCTCATTACCAATTAAATTGGGTGGTCTTGGAATAAGACACTCTTCAAGTCTTTGCTTCTCTGCCTTTCTTGGCTCAATAAATGACGTTTTTGTACTCCTCTCATCTCTCTTACCAAATTAAATCCTTAAAACCACTGACAATGCATATGAAGAAGCACTTTTCTCGTTTAAATCAATAACTAATATTCCAGATGCATCTAAAATTTTTTCTCAAAAAGATTTTGATTTAAATTTATATCAGACTACTTTGAACCAAATGTTATCCAATAAAACCTCTTTAAGAAACAAAGCTCGTCTTCTTGCCTTGCAAGAACCTGAGAGTTCTTTTTGGCTTCATGCCCTGCCTTCTTATTCCTTGGGCAACCTGCTAGACAACTCGCTTTTCTGTTTGTCTGTCGCTCTACGGCTGGGTCAGCCTGTGTGTGAGCCACACATCTGCACTTGCGGCAAAAAAGTGGATGTTTACGGCCATCATGGCTTATGCGGCTCAAAAAGTGCAGGCCGTCTGGCGAGGCACAGGCTGATTAATGATATTATCAAGCGGTCTCTCACTTCTGCAGATTTTCCTGCAATTTTGGAGCCGCCTGGTTTTTGTCGTGGCGACGGTATGATTTTGCTACCTTGGAAGAGGGGCAAGGGCATTAATGTGGGATGCATCATGTTTTACACTAGCTGATACCTATATTAATAAAACATCAGTAAATTCTGGGTAGGCAGCACGTGTGGGAGAAGTTCAGAAAATGGCGAAGTACAGAGAATTGGAAGAACGTTTTAGTTTTGTGCCTTTCTGTGTTGAGACATAAAATAAAACATAAAAAAGTGAAAAGTTTCATCTCTCAACGGATAAGCCTCGCGATCCAAAGGGGCAATGCGGCTTCTGTCTTAGGAACCATTAAGCCAGAGACTGGTTTGGAAGAAATTTTTTATTTATAGTATTTTTATATTTAATATTTTTTTTTATTATTTTTTAATTTTATTAATTTTTTACTATTTGGTTTTTATTTTCTTCTCAACTGAACGGTACAGTTTCATTTATTCTTAAAGTAGTCTTGTCTAACTAACAATAATTTGTATATTAAATCTATAGATTTGCAAAAGGTACATACAGGGTTCCTAAGCAAATCCTTAGGGGGCCAAGCACCCGTGTATAAGACGCAGACAAACGGAAAAGCACATTAGGCAGAAAAGGATGGGCATGGGGCGATGTTGTCACTACATCTTACACGTAGTAATTCCATTCCAGGTTGTTTTTTTCTAATGTTTTCCATTTTCATACCTTGAGGACTGGAATAAAAATTGTTTTTGCTCGACCAAACTGATGAAAGATATCGTAAAAAAAATATTTTTCGGCTTTTCATTTTGTAACCATTGTCCTTACGCACTGTTTACAGGCTGGGGACTGAGATACATGCAAATGCCTAACCTAAAGCGTTCATACACGGCCGGAGAAATCGACTGAGATATTTCCGTAGAAACTTTATCAAGCAAATAGGACGAATTGACGCCTTCGAACGTCCAACCCGGATTTTGCACTTTGATTCGAAATCAAAAAGGAGGAACAGTCAGATGTGGGGCAGTGCACAAATTACGTAACGGTGATTTTACCAATTTTTGACCCCCTCCCTATGTATTGTTTTGTAACGGTTTGGCACGCCACTCCCCTAATATTACGTAACGATTTCAAGACCACTACCCCCCCCCAAAAAAAAAACTTTTCACTTATTTTCATTCCAAATTTTCTTAGTTTCACACAAATGCAAACGCTGTCGAAAACCCCCCTCCCCCCTACGTAACGTTTTTTAACCCCCTCCCTCCTATGACCATTACGTAATTTGTGCACGGCCCCTGTAGTCCCAGTGGAGGAGGGCGAGAAAATTGATATTTTTTTCTTAAAAATTATACTCTTTAGACCTATTTCTTTGCGTTCCCGAAATTACGTAATTTTTAAAAAAAAATTGTAAGCGGCGCCATTTTTATTTCGTGCTTTGTTTTTCTAACATTTTTGCGTTCGACTAATTTAATTGAAAAATTTTTGCCTGCGGCGCCCTTTATCTTCTCACTCCAAGAAACCAAGATCCCCCGTTTTAGGAAAACTGATCCCGTCTCTGTTTCTAAACTTTTTCGAATAAAAGTAGAGTATGACCATAGGGGAAATAATTTTTTTCTACGGTATGACGAAAATTTCGAGAAAGTTGAAGAAAAAAATAAAAAAAGTGGCAGAGCTCAAGGTTTTCGTAAAAAAAACGTTTTTTGTAAAGAAACAGAGCAAAATAAATCTTTTCACCTATTTTTGGGTGTTACAAATATTGGCAGCCCCTTATTTTTCGCTTTTACCCTCCCGCTAGTTTTGAAGAATTGGTTCGCTACATGTTTCGAGATCATGTCATAAAACACCTCGAAAATATCAAATGTAGTGTAGGGCCAGCTTTATTTAAAATCAATAATATCGCAAGCAAAAAGCTCTGCAGGAAAAACAGCGCCTTTTATTGATTTGTTTGGCTGCTAGTGCTAGCTGCATGGTTTGGCCGTTTCCGGATAGATGTCACTAGTAGAACAGAATGGAAAGAAATTTAATTAAAAGCGAAGATATTTCCTTCTAATGTTAACAACCTCACGAGTTTATCGCTCAGTATCGTAAATAATGGACCCTGCCGCCTCCTTTAAGCAAGAAAAAGCTGTGGTTTGGACCTGAAAACATCTAATTTTTAATCTCATGGTGTGGCCGCCATCTAGCGGAATTTGCAGACATCTTGTCAACGGTTATTATTGCAACTATGATTTATGCTCACAATGAAAGAGTGGCGATAATTTTTTCTCATGAAAGCAGTCCGGAGATAACAACAAACTGGCACCATTGCTCAATATACCTGTTTCTTTTGTGCGCGCAGAACTTTCTATGCCATTTCTGTTTGATTTATTGAAATCCTATCCCTAAGGAAAATCTTAGGAACCTTGTATAACACCCTATATTAATGAAAAAAAAATGCTATTATATAAGATTAGGTAGTCTTAGTTTTTTGTTATTCACCTGATGACGATTGCAGATACATAAGCAATCCAAACGTAGTGAAAAAGTTAAAATAAAAAAAATGGAAGTTCGAAACTCTAGTTTACTCTCATGTTGATCCAAGTCTATCTTCGTTTTTATAGTTTTTAATATTAGTGGGTCGTTGAAACAAGTATACACAACTACTTGGATTAATATTTAGGCTCTTCTTAAGGAGACACTACACAAATCAAGAATTCATACTGCAGTCATAAAAAAGAATTACTTTAATAGGGCAGGCGCAGTAGCACTCTGTCAGGCTGTTACCTTTATTAAAGGTAACCACTGGCGCTAATTAGCTTCAAATAGCGACTACTTTTATCGTTTAAAAGACAAACAATCAAGCTCGATGTGATTCTGTGGTGGAAGATTGTTAGGTTATAAAAGTTTGGTTTGTTTTACATAGATTTTGTGCATTTGGATTTTATTTTTTGTTAACCGTGTCTATAGTAGTAGTGGGGTGCCTTTTTTTACAGGTGAGGAAGAACAAATAAGTTTGCAGAGGCTCGATTTCTTCTATTACTCCACCAAAGATAAATTTATGTTGGGTTGTCCGTCTCCCAGTCCTATCATTAAATTAATATTTTCCTTCGTGATATAGTTAGAAAAGCATATAAAAAAAATTTGAGAAAAACACAACAAAAGTCAATATAAAGGTAAGATTGTGTTTACCACCAAACGATTGACTACGTTCAAAAGCTCTATTTTTAACCCCTTGAAGTTACCTTTATTTAAGGTAACGGTAACCATAAGAGTAACGAAATTTGTCGTTAAACTGCCTGACCAAAATCTCCCTAATAAAACAAGCTGTCAAAGAAGAGTTCAAAATGTAGCAATCGACGATATTAGTCCATGGGCTATGTGAGAAAAAGCGGTGTTTTGTGATAAAAGCGACAAACTTTGCACAGTTGTTCTTTGGACTATAACAATCGATTTGACCCGCAGCTTTTTGACCCGCAGCTTTTTTCCCGAAACCTGCTCAGACAGGGTGGGGAGGGGGACAAAAACTGAAGGGACTTATATGTTCTTAAATTTTAGTTGGTTGTGTATAATCGTCATTGATATTAATAGAAGTAGGCACGAAAAAAGACGTTTTGGCAGGTCGGCTATTAATTCGAACGTTGATTTGCTTTATTTTAGCGTATTCTTCATCTTACCTACTTCGTCGACTTACCCACCTTTCCCCTATAGTTATGGTTTTTCCCATAGTTGTGTATGTTGATGTGCCCGCAATTTTACGTTCATTCTCACACCCCTCGTTAGAACATGGCAAAAATTTACAGTAAGATTTACTAAGATATAAATATATAGTGCCCCCCATAGGTCTAAATATTTACACCGGTGGAGGCGAACTAATTTTAAAGCCAATTTTAAAAAAACACTTAACCATACATATAAGACATAAAGTTATTAATTATTTTGCATTGCTATTGCAAAATACCACTGCAAAACTGCTTTTTTTCTCAAAATGTACCATACTTCAAAAGAAAACGCCCAAAACTAATTTTTTTACAGGTTTTAAAATGGCAAATGGTGAGTACGCCAAAAATTTGGCACATATAGCTTCATTTTCTGTGTTTGAGGTTATAAAGTTGGTGATTTTTTAGACCACCTCTGGTGGGTGGTTTAAATTTATAGCACTCAGAAAGGATTGTTTTGTGATAATTGATAATAAGTTCGTTTTAATTTTCGTAAGCAACCATTTATGTAAGGATTAATTTACCTTATTTAATATCCCAAGTTGTTCAATAGCCAATAAAACACTCCAATTTTGTCCAGAAAAACGCCATATTTTGAACCCGTTTTCAGCACACAAGGTGAAGGTCACTGATTATGCACGAAAAATATTCCAAACAAAAAAGGCAAAACAACTATACTCATTTATTTACAAACTGAAATTTGCAAATTGAGGTTATTTAAAAGCTCAGTCAAGAAAACTTTTTTTACTCAAAGCCCACTCATTTCAAAGCTGTAGCTTTCATCAGTAGAGGTTGATGCAAGCCAAGGTGCAAGCAGAGGTAAGAAATCCGAACTGTCTGTTTGTGATTTGAACGCAGCTAATATTTTTAAACTGACATTTCGACAGTGACAGAAACGTAAACAAAACTTTCATTTAAGTTTTTTAATAAATTTTATAAATCTAAACACCGTTTTATATATATATATATATATATATATATATATATATAGGAGAAATTAATTAACCAGGGTAAGTTTTAATTAGATTTACATATAACTTTTAATTTTAATTTGTTCTACATAGATTTTACTATTTAAAATCCGCGAGGGTTTAAATTTTTTCATTTTCTTTTCTTCTAAATTGAAACTTTCTTCTTAAATCCAACAAAAGATAATGTTAAGGTGATTATTCAATAAACAAATTTATTCAAATTCTATTTGTAAATCAAACTATGTCTAAAACTCAAGGTAAAATGCTTAAAACCAACAATTTCACTTAAACTCAAGACCTGTCTAAAATAGGCTAAACCCTTTTAGTAAATCCCACTGTTACTGTCTTTAAGTATATATCATTGAGTCCTAAAAAGCAGCGTCTCTTCGAATTCTTGCTATACACGTAGAATCCAAGAAAGCTATAAAGTCGAATTCTTACAGTTATATGTACGCAGTTGGGGATATAAAAATAATCCTCAGGATAACGTATCTCTGCTTTCAATATCTTTTTTTACGAGCAGGAAGACTTATCGAGATATCGGGAAAGGTTTGCGTTGTCGCTTTACTCCATTTATGATAGAACGTATCGTATTAGAGATTTTCGTCTTATCGCTATTATATTTAAGAAAATGTTAGAATACGTAACTTTTTCCATTTGTGTCAGAACATTTTTTTCATTAATCTTCTTCGTTTAAAAATAATTACATTACATATTTTTATTTTCGGAAAAAGGTGGGCAATCTCTAAGCATCGTTTCGCATTAAATCAGTGAAGGCGAGTCCTTTTAATCAGATTAAATTCAGAGATTGCTGAGTGCACTTTCAGAAGTCGACTGAACAGCTTTTTTTGACAGATCCAGTGCTGGCATCCAAAAAAAAATCACTCTAGTTGCTATAAATCAAAGAAATAATATAAACAGTTGATAAAGAGGGGTTATGTTAGTTACGAAGCATTTGCTGGCAGCGATTGCTCAAGTGCTGAGTTTAAAAACCAATCCTGAACTAGGCTTACTCTAATCAGAGAAGTACCTAATTCATATTGCACTTAGGTATGGTAAAAAAGCTCTTTTCGTTGTGTACTTTCTCCGGATAAATTCGATGTAAACTCGATGGAACGAATAGGGCTCGCAGTGACTTTACGACTTGGGATCGTATTTTCGAAATCACACGAGTACTTTCATGTAGGTATAAGAATAATAGGCAATTTTCACGTTTGTCTCTTTCTGCACTGTGTGGAATGACAAACGAAAGAGTATGTTATGAATCGCGTTCAAATACGAGTTTCAGTCAAGATTCATCGACACTTGAATTGTTTCGCACGTAAATCCGTCTAGAATTATGTTAGGCTCTTTATACTACTCTCTTTCCACGCGGTATAGAAAGAAACGGACATGAAAGTTGCAGACTTACCCATCAGTCTGTTCATAATTTGCGCGTTATTGTAGGCGCACCGAGCTCTCAGTCGTTAAAGCTTAATTATAAATATTATAAAAAAAAAATATTTTTTTGATGTGGTCAAAATATGGTAAATCTGACTTTTGCTAATTTTCTAACTAAGTAACAGTTTGGTCCGTATTAAAACAAATGTTGCACATCTTACAACAATTTTTTTTTCTCATACTTTTTTGCCTCTGACCAGAGTAGATTATAGAGCCTACCTACGATCAACTAATAATACTAATTTTACGAGCATCTCAATACGATTTTAATGACTCATTTACGGTCCTAGGATAATAATAAAGCTTAGACGTAAGCCACAAGAATGCGTGACAAGCGATGAAACTTTATTTTATAAGAGCACTAATTGACGTAAAAATGTGAATTATACTTCTATATTTTGTAGACCATACGCATTTTTAAGGAATAAAAACCTTGTTTAGGTAGAACTCATTGGAACTTCAGGGTACCGATTCTGGAAGTCATAGGAAGTGATCGTTCGCCTGAGAGAAGGGAAGCAGTGTCAACCAATAAACGCGCTTAAAACCAGTGACGAGACGATCGAAGAATCACCAATCTATTATGGGCACACGCAGAGCTGCCTCGAACAACAATTTTTGAGCGAAGCCGTTCTCTTGACTAGACCCAGTAGTATGGACTTGTAGGAAAGCTCGTCTGAAAAACGACACTCGTATGATTTCAGAGCACGCTATTGGATGAAACCATCACGTGACAGATCTCGCTAATGCGCATGCTACGGCCAACTTGACCGTCTTGTAAAGTACGACGGTGCACAGTGGTCTTCCACTTAGCTTTAATAAAAAAATCAATATCTATATAAGTAAGCATTTATTCTTTTTTAGATGATACAGAGGATGATCGTGTGAATTTTCACATTTACCTTAAGACATTTTTAAGAAGGTAAAGGATACATATTTATTAATTGACTAAATTAAACCAAAAATGTTAGTTTAAAACAAGCAAATTTACTATAAAAGTAATTGACACAATTTATAAGTGTTACAGTATACTAGTATATTTTTTTATGTATATAGTGTTTTGAAATTCAAAGCATTTTTATATAACATACCCTATGTCGTTTACAATATTTAAATAAGTAAACATTTATTCTTTTTTAGCTGATACACAGGATGATCGTGTTTTGAATTTAAGACATTTTTAAGAAGGTAAAAGATACATATTTATTAATTGGATAAATTAAACTAAAAATGTTAGTTTAGAACAATTTAATTTTATGTTTTGAAATTCTAAGCATTTTTATATAACATACCCTATACCTGTTTTCGAGATTTCAACAGTTGAGTACTATCATACTCTGGGTCTTCTATTTAAAATTTGATGTTGAATACTGATGCGTAATATTAAACTCGTAAAAGGCATAGTTTATTCTTTTGCCAACTATTCGTCTAGTATCTTGACAACCATATAAGAGCAAATTTAGACACATTTTGATTTTTTTAATTTTTCAAGTTATGTCCACGTTTTTCTGAAAATCGACCACCGTGCGTTCTTCGCATGACTTTTGTGCGATGGATCAATTCTCAGGGTAGGATCGTTCTATTACGCCCAGAATCGAGCCCCAGGTTATAAAGGTTGTTGACTTAAGACTAAGCGTTTGATATTTTTAATAATAGACAGTTAAGTTAATTTTCAGTTTTATCAGTATTCGTATCTTTATATCTATCGAGTCGACCAATTAAGCGGGTGCACTTTTAAAATCATGGCGAATGCGTGACAGCTCCAGCTGATTAAATGCACGAAAAGTTCGTTACGTACGGTAAGGGAGTCGTCCCTACATACGAAATGATGTTTTGACGCATTTGATCAGCTAGAGCTGTCCCGCATTCGTCATTAGTTTAAAAGTACACCTGCTCGATAGGTCGACTCGATAGAGATAATGCCAATAGACCCGAAATTTACCTTTAAGTGTCTAATTTCTGATATTTATGATGACATTTTCATTGGTCGTAGGTAAGGTATAGTACACTAACTTGCATGTTATGGGCATTACACGCTCAGATAAACTAAGACACTCGCCTGCGGCTCGCGTCTCAAACTTCATCATCGCGTTTAATGACTATCACAACAAAATGAGCTAAATTTGCTAAGTAGATGGTGTGAAAATAATAGACTTAACCTCAAGAACTAATAAGATGTAATACTATCAAGGATCTAGGTGTAACATTTGATCATGAATTCACGTTTAACAGTCATTTGCAGTCAGTTATTCATCATAAATTTTTGGTTTTAAGCATTTTAAACCAACCCTTCTTGAGATTTGGACACAGTTTGAATTATAGAAAATTTAAAAATTAAAACCCACGCGGGGTTTAAATAGTAATCACTCTGTAGAACAAATTAAAATTGAGGTTATATGTCACTCTAATTAAAACTTACCCTTGATAATTAATTTTTCCAATTAATACTTGATGTCACACAACGATTTAGATGGGTGATAATAAAATAAGTAGTAAGTAAATTAATTTTGTATTTATTTAAAAGGTGTTTTTATTTATGAAATGTACTAAAAAACTTAAATGCAAGTTTTTTTTACAATTCTGTCACTATCGAAATGTCAGTTTAAATTAGCGCTGCATTCAATCACAAACAGCGAGTTCGGATCTTTTAACTCTGCTTGCAACTTGGATTGCTACAGCTTTAAAATGAGTGGGCTTTGAGTAAGGATAGTAATTTTGACTGAGCTTTTAGATAACCTCAATGTTTTACTTTCAGTTTGTAAATAAATTAATATAGTTGTTTTTGGTTTTTTTGTTTGGTATATTTTTCGTGCATAATCAGTGACCTCTACTTATGTTCGTTTTGCCTCGTAGTGCTCTCATAAATATATTTTTTGTACTGAAAACGGGTTGAAAATATGGCGTTTTTTCTGGACAAAATTGGAGGTGCTTTATTGATTAATAAACAACTTGGGATATTAAATAAGATAAATTACTTCTTATAAAAACGGTTACTTAGGGAAATTTTAAACGAACTTATTACCAATTGCCACAAAACAATCCTTTCTGGGGGCTATAAATTTAAACCACCCTCCAGAGGTGGTCTAAAAAATCACCAACTTTATAACCTCAAACACAGATGATGAATCTATTATGTGCCAAATTTTTGGCGTATTCAACATATGCCATTTTGAACCCTATTAAAAAAAATAGTTTTAGGGCATTTTCTCCTAAAATATGGTATATTTTTAGAAAAAAAGCAGTTTTTCAATGGTATTTTGCAATAATGATACAAAATAATTAATAACCTTGTGTCTTTTCTGTATGGGTAAGTGTTTTTTGAAAATTGGTTTTAAAATTTAGTACCCTCCACAGGTGTAAATATTTAGACCTGTGGGGGGTACTATTTTAGATCTTAGTCAATCCCACTGTAAAAGTTTTATTTAATTCGTTTATCAGGTCAAAGCTCCCATTTATGGCATCCAATTTATCAAACTTATATTGACTTTTTGGAGTCTGTGCAAAGAAGATTTGTTAAATATTTAGCATTTAAGCAAGATGGTGGACAGTACAAGGAGCTTCACAAACTCTTCTTTTAAACAGATTTGACATGCTTTTCTTGTACAAAAACATTTTAAAACTGATCAACTAACTCTTAATTTCAAGACAAAATTCAAGAAAACCGCTTTTCTTTACTGCGAGCGATCTAATAGTAACATGCTAATCAGATCTCCTATATACTACATTTGCAAAATGTTTAACACAGCTGATTGTAATATAGATATATTTTTTGACAAACGTAAATTGTCACCTTTTAGTGGCTAAATTTGATCTCTCTGAAGTGCTAAAACTGTAAACTGTATTAAATATATACCACATATTGTTACTGAGTATTTGGGAAAGAGTTATGTTTGTTTTTTTTTTCGGTAGGTGCAATAATAATCTGCACTTTTTTTTGTATTAATTTAATTTTTTCTATATTTTACCTGAAAAAATTCGCCTAATATTTTTTGTTATATTTCCTGTAAGTGGATGACTGTTGGAAATAAAGAGCTATTTATTTATTTTATTTATTTATAACATGCTTGTTATGTAAACTACTATTAATATGCCGGATGGGTCTCAAACAACATATCGCTCGGATTTTTTTTCTATGTCAAATGGTACTTTGACTGGACTATATGAAACATCCGTTTTTTGTGATAGGCACAAATGCAGGAGAACGTGAAACTGCCAGAAACTCTGATGGACAGGTTAATTAGAGTTTTGTTTTGTTTGGAAATTGGAGTGTGGTTTGATTAAGAAGTTTCTGCGAGTGTAACACAACGGAATGGAATTTTTGCTTTTGTACGTGAAGTTTAAATTACTGCAGAATATGAGAAAAGACTAGGGGATTAGGTTCATGATCTTTCCGGAACTTTTTTTACTTTGATAGTGTTTTCAGATATTTAATTACGGCTATGAAAACGCTGGAATATTGCGCGGAAGAAAGGCGAGGGATTTAGAGGAGATACTTAGCTCTCGAGAGGTCAGATCAGAATTTTGTCAGGACTCTTAACCAATCACTGCGCACTGAGGAAACACCTGCACACGATAGAAATTTTTCAGGAAGAACCCATTTGTAGGCTGTGTGATGAGGACTAGATGCCATCTATACATTTGACAGTTATTGTTTTACCAGAGGTGGGCCAATCATATTGCCCTCTCTTTCCATTTTTTCTTCATATTTGCATGTAAAACGGATTTTATAAAATGAACTGATGTTTTGTTGTCTCTTTTTATAATTTCCCCAGGGGAATTCTCGAATCTCGAGAGAAGGAGCGATCCCTCAAGAGAAGGGATCAATCCCGGGGAATCGAAAAAAAGATGCTTTTCCTTGAAAATTCTTCAACATTATTTGCCTGAGATATGGGACCGATCTCTGGCTTTGGAGGTGGATAGAATGAAATGAGCGATCACGAAGTACGTGCTAAATACGTATGGTTTCTTTTCACTTTTCCTGAGTTTCTTGATCCGTTGGACAAAGGAACAATACAAATTCGTCGAGGCACGTAGTTTTATTGTCAGTGGTTACCAACCATCATTGCCAACACACAATTTCAAACATTTCCCTAAATCCAGTTGCTCACTTCTGGTAAAACAATAACTGTCAAAAATTGTATAAAGGGCCTCTAATGAGGACGAAGAATTAGCCTCTCACATCAACTTTGAGACACTTAACTCGGCGCCTTATAGAAGAAGCATCTTCTTAGGAGGGAGGCTCTCAGAGGACACTTGTAAAAAGGGTGCTGAACCTGGCGAAGGCATCGAAGAATACAGCAAGGGATACAATAAGCAATCAGCTACAGTGTCAGGGAATCCCCAAACCTCACCTTGCTGTTTAAAGTAAATCAATCTATCAGTCAATCAATCAATTGGGGGTGCATTCGTCAAACAAAGACAGCTACTATTGGATTGAGATGTAGGAGCAGTGATTTAAAGCTAATTTTATTACTTAAAGAATACTCCACATTTTTCTTAAAGAGGAAATCTACCAATAATTTATTTTATTTAACTTTACGAAATCTGTCTGTCTATCAAACGCATCACTGTGACAAAAATTAAATGCGAACGAAATTGTCGCCGTTATAGTAAGATTTTAATGTGTTTGTTTATGTCCTTTTAAAAATTTGGAATTAAAACTGTACGTGTACTTGTTTAAAATAAATGCCTTTTTACCAAAGGATGACTGTTATTAGCAATAAAATACACATATGGAACGGCCGTTTTGAATAGCCCTGAAGAAGCAAATAAATTTTGCGAAACGTTGGCATTCCAAAAAAAGGACGTTTCATTAATAAAATCCCTCAACCAATAAACCTACACCTCCAAAAAAATTTCTAATACTGGTCGATGTTTGAAATTATGATCAAAAGTTTTCCCAGAAAAAGAACCAAAAATGTGTTAAAACATTTTCTTCGGGTTTGACTGTACATTGAAGTTTATCAACAAAGCACTTAACAAGAAACGAAAGCAAATGTATCGCCCACCCCGCTCTTACCTGCGTTAAGTACCACAGAAAGTAAACAAACCATGCTATATTATTTATTGCGAAATTAAACAGTGAATTAGTGGATATTGTTTTCATTTATAACCAAGCACGACAACCCGCCGTAAAACCTTATTTTTATTTAGTTATGAGAATATTGAGCGATTAGGGGTTTTTGTGACGTTTTAAGGCGCAATTACACAGACGAACATGCTCAAACAAAAGCTCGTGCAAAAGATTTAAAATCTTTTGCGCGAACATTTTTGTGAGCTTTTCTTTGAACATTTTGTTCGGGTAAATTTTTGAGCAAATTATTGCTATCTGTTTTGGAAACATATTTTTAAAGATGAGAATAAATAACATTTCACATCAGTGATCAGTGATCTCAATTCTTTAAAAAAATGGAACACCAACTTTTATTTTAAATTTTTGTGAAAAAAAGCCACCGGCAAGCGAAACATTATTATTGGCTATCAGTTTTGTCACATGGATTAAGGTTACTTATAATATTTTTTTCTTAGGGTTTTTCCCGGATTTTTTTGCCCGGGGGTTTTTTTGGGACTTTCTTGCGAGTTTTTTTTATTTCCAAGGGTTTTTTTCCTAAATTCGAAAAACAACCCAGGAAAATTTTTCTTTTCCAAAAAATTTTTGAATTTTTCAAATATCGGCAAAAAACTCAAAAATTGCACTTTTAAGCGGTAATCCGCGCCTCACGACTATGAGGAGTGGTGGGGAGGAGATTTTTTTTAAAACATATTTTTGTAAGTTTACTTTAACCTTAGCTTTGATTGTTTTTTTTTAATTCCTCACACCAGATATACCTACTTAGTTTAAGGCCCCAAGGGTTGCTTAAAAAAGCAAAAGGTTTATGAAAATGCTGAAGATAGATATTTACTGTCAATTTAATGTAATAATCAAGGTCGATTACTGACACTGAACAAACAATATGCAAAGGGGCAACATTCCGATTCAAAAGTCTAGTCTATTACTGCTAAATTATATTTTTTTAGACAAGGGTCGGGATCGTAGGGTTGTAAAAGTGGGTAATAAACGGGTATTATTTAAATCGAACGTGCTTTTGTTCATATATTTGAGATTTAATAAAATGTAAATAGGTTTTTTTCATTTGACTTAATTATTATTGTAAAAGACTAAACTAGGAAGTAATATAAAGAGATATGAGTGGTAAGGCGTTTATAACTAACGTATCAAAAAGACAATAAATACCATAAGTACAAAAAATACTCTCACCACAACTACGACGTGTAAATATAAAGAATTCTTTATCTGGTATTGTAAGTTCAATTTTTTGTGAAGTAAATCCAACCCAACTCGACCCAAACTACTCTACGTTTCTCTGCTATATGGATGAACAATTTTAGTTTTAGTTTGCGCCCGTCGCTTTTATTATTATGATATGAGAATGCTAAAATTTATTTTCTACTTTTTAGTGTACTTTATATTTTATAAAAGCTTCTTTTTATTTAAAATAATTTTTTAATTTTTAGACTATCATAAATCCATCCTTTCGATAATTCTCTTCGCTAATAACCCCTGTATGCCAATTTTGATTGAAATCGAAAAAAATAAATCTTTTTCTTCCTCCACTTTCCTCATTAGCGGGAGGGGGTGCCTAATAATACCATATTATTGTATTGTTGCCGCAACTATAAATACACACCGAAAACTGAAATTGAATACCAAATTTGAGTTGCAAGATTTGAGCCGAACATACAAACATACATAAATAAAAGCTTGTAAAAATCGCCAAAAATTTCAATATTTAAAAAATCGGAAACGCAAGTTCTACGCGTCAATAAAATAAAACGAATTTCTTTGTTTTGCGTCGGAGAGCCCTTTATTTATGGAAAGATTTGTTCTAAAACTTTCATAAAAAAACTGCGTTGACCCTTGTTTGTTGTCATGTAATTTTGTGTGTCAATGTTCATTTGACCAAAACCCCCTCTCACTAGTCTACGGTTTTTACCTTTTCCTAACCCAGCATCAACAACAAATAAGTGCCAATTATGGTATACTGGCATATCCCTTATAAAAATCAAATCAATCGAAGTTGCTTATGAGGTAAAACGTGAATTTCGACATTATATCGTTTTTCCGTCGGAAAGCACTTAATTAAAATACCTTGTTTTAAAACTTAGTCTTTCTATTTTCAGTTAAGTTCAATGAATTCCCATAAAACTATAAAATTTAAATTTGTAAAGAAATTTTTATACCCCCAATTCTTCAAATAAATTTTGCTCAACATTCTCTCCAAAATTTACGTGTGTTTTTTTGTACGAGATTTTGCTCGAACATTTCTTTGAACATTTTGCTCAAGAGGCTCGTGTAAATGTTTGTCGGCATTTCAACATCAAAGGAAAGTTTGTCTGTGTAAATGCGCCTTTATGTATCGTACTTCATCGAATTATTTGCATACTTTTAGTGATACAGTCACGTCTTGGAAAAATGTTCATGAATTGAACCATTTTTGAAGAGGCTTTTTAAAACGGCGTACTCGATTTTTTAAAATATTTTTGTATTACTTGCGGTTAACTCAATACACCCCAAAAGTCTGACATAAGTTGTGAAACACCCTGTTTAGGTGTGATTTTTTTTATTAAATGTCTCTGACCTTGGTGGTATCCGCCGGTGTACCTTTTATGTATTTCCCCTAATACTCCTCATAAAATCTCATCTCACTGAGGCAAACTGTAAATCGCGAGCGTATTAACATTACACGCAACACGCGGAAAGGCAGCATTTGCTTTAATCTAAATACTCCCTACGGCATTCCAATCACCGTGGGGCTCTAAACCAGCTCCCGTCAGACTCATTAATTAGGCCTTCTAGCTGCACCTTACACCGCCGACCGTCTCTAACAACCGCGCAGTCAAAAGGAGAAATTTACTAGTTGAAACAAATTTTATTGCAAATAATGTGCATGCATAGGAAAGGTAAGTAGGGGACAACGGGGCTAGCTGGACCAGCTAACTCTCAAAGTACACATCCCGACAGATAAAACGCACACAGCAGAAGTTGGGCACATGTCTATGTATTAAAAATTTTGCTTGCTTATTGTTACCGACTTTTGTAACGCTTTTAGACAAAAAAACAAATTTTGTTAAGGAGACTGAAAGCATTTTTACCGATATGGAAGCATTACATTTTCCAACATATTAACGTAAACTTCAGCTGTAAATCGCCCATTAATTCTAAATAGAGCGCCATGTCCTCTAGCCGATATCCAGCTCCAAACATTTACCGTCAATCTTCCCGCCCGGTCTTCCTTTCCAGCGATATATTGTTCTTCGTATAAAACCATAATTTGTTTTTGTCGCTGTTGGACTTAAAGATCTTCTCATCTGTGAAAACTACCTGCCCTCAGAGAATAATTCAACGCAAAAATTAATCGAGACTGCTACTTTTCCACACGTTTATTTTTTTTTGCCGCGATGCGACAACTTAGCCTCGAACGTTTAATTCTCCTGCCTAATGTTATTATGGATCCTGGAAAATTTGATTCCATTTTTACTTCTTTCGCTTTGGCAAACGGATAATTTTTCAGAAAATTGATTGCTTATTGGTCTTACTTTGGGCTAGTAACTTTCGTCAAACCGGTGCCTTCCTTTTGGTGGATAGTTTTCTCCTCTTGAAATCGGTTTTTTATGTTTACTATCGTAGATTTGCTTCTCCCATAATGAACAGCTACTTGCTGAATAGACCAACCACCGCCTAGTTTTGCTAAGATTTGAGCTTTATTAAATTCGGAAAGATGCGTCGGCATTTTTTAAAATTTGGTTGACACTGACATCATGATGTTGTCAAGAGTCTGTGACATTGTCAATTTCAGGAAGACAATGCCATACTATAAAAATTTTTTATGCCTATTGGAATTATTTACTACGTTCGTGGAACCGAATACATTTTAAATACGAGCTTTTGACGTTTGCCTCATTACATTTTTTTTTCTTTTCTGAAGAAAATAGGTTTACAGCACAATAATATTATTAAAGTAAAGGTATATACCCACTTTTTGCAGAAATATTGGAAGTGCTAATAATGACTTATTATTGATGCCATCAGCCAGTTCAATACGATCCCAAAAAGCGGTATTGATTTTGGGCAGGTCCAACAAAAAAGTTCGATTCGCCGCGTTTGCGCGGATGGTTTGAAAGTGAATCGTATTGAAAATGTATTCAGTTTCACGTGAGAACGTAATAAATATCACGGCAGGATAAATCCGTATCAGATGACTCATATTAAGTACAAATACGGAACGATGCCTATTTCTAAGCGATTCAAAGTTGGAAGCGTATGATGGTGTTGATTCTGGGCATCGGGGAAATGAGACTGCTTAACAGCAGGCGCGCGAAGCGGTCTCCGCCATTTTCGTTGACCCCGAACCAGCCCTTGAAATAGCATACAGCACAATCAACACTGCTTTCTCAAGCTGGATGGAGAATAAGTTTCACCAATACTGGAGAGAATTGCCGGGACTGGCACATTCCAAAGAGTTCATTACAGAACCTTGCAGGAAGAGGGCCTGGAAACTCTTTGAGCTCACCAGGCAGGAGATCCAGACAATGGTTGATCTATTATATACCGGACACTTCAGCAAATGGGTCTAAGTGAGGACACCGACGACTGACGGTGGGATTTACTAAAAGGGTGTAGTCTATTTTTAAATGGTCCTAAGTTTAAGTGAAGCATTTTAAGCATTTTCAACCGACTTTCCTTGATTTTTGGACAGTTTGATTTATAAGAAGAATTTTAATAAATTTGTTTATTGAGTAATCATCTTAATACAATCTTTTGTTGGACTTCAGAAGAAAGTTTCAATTGGGAAGGAAAGAATATTAAAAAATTTAAACCACGCGATGCTTAAATAGTAAACATTCTGTAGAACAAATTCAAATTGGGGTTGTATGTTACACTAATTAAAACTTATCTTGTTAATTAATTTTGCCAATTAATACTTGATGCCACACCACGACTTGGATGTGTAATAATAAAATAGGGAGTAGATTAATTTTGTATTTATTTAAAAGGTGTTTTTATTTATGAAATGTATTAAAAAACTTAAATGCAAGTTTTCTTTACAATTATCACTGTCGAAATGTCAGTTTCAAAATATTAGCTGTGTTCAAATCACAAACAGCGAGTTCAGATCTCTTACCTCAGCTTGAACCTTGGCTTGCACCAACCTCTATTGATGTAAGCTACAGCTGTGAAGTGAGTTGGCTTTGAGTAAGGAAAGTTTTCTTGACTGACTTTTAGATAACCTCAAAGTTTTAATTTCAGTTTGTAAATAAATTAATTGTATTTTTTTGTTTGGCATATTTTTCGTGCATAATCAGTAAACTTTTCTTATGTTTGTTTGGCCTCGTACTACCCTCATAAATATATTTTTTGAGCTGAAAATGGGTTCAAAATATGGCGTATTTCTGGACCAAATTGGAGGTGTTTTATTGGTTAATGAACAACTTGTGATATTAGACACTTAAAGTTAATTTTCAGTTTTATCAGCATTCTTATTCTTATCTCTATCGAGTCGACCAATCAAGCAGGTGCACTTTTAAAAACCTCGTTAGGTACGATAAGGGAGTCGTATCGTTACGACCATCCCTGCGTACGAAACGATGTTTTCACGCATTTGATCAGCTGGAGCTGTCACGCATTCGCCATTAGTTTAAAAGTACACCTGCTCGATAGGTCGACTCTATAGAGATAAGGATACGAACTCTGATAAAACTTGTAAAAACGGTTACTTAGGAAAATTGTAAACAAACTTATTACCAATTGCCACAAAACAATCCTTTCGGGGACTATAAATATAATATATGCTACGTTTTCATGGGAATTGAGTTCGTTCTGAAAACTATTTCAATCCGATCCCGTCCATGAAAACGCCTGTTTTTCCAGTATTCAAATCGATTTCAATCTAGATCTGACCCTGAAAATTTTTAGGGTTGGATCAAGATCGTATTGAGATCAAAATACAGATTTTCCATGAAAACGGGGATTGACTTAACACATGCGTATTGCGTCGGATTACCAGACAGCCGCCAAATTATATTTTATTGCTCTCACTCTTTTTGAGAGAGAGAGAGAGAGGAATATAAGTGAAACTGTGGAACCGGCATTCCAAAATTTGATGGAGTGTATAGAAAAAAGAAGATTAATAACATAACCTTACTTAAATAACTAAAGAATTGTTTTTTTTTTAAACTTAAAAAAAAATTATTATGGAAAATAAAAGAAATATTTGGCTCGAAAGTGTATGTGCTATGCACATATGCCAGTCCAACATTTCTTTCTTCACTTCCACCTGCAAACAGAGTAGTAATTAAAATTTAAAAAAAACATCATCTTTTGAATAAAATACATTTTTAAAAAAAAGTACCAAAACTCAAAATATAATATAAATCGATTTGAAAACCTGTCATGAAAACTCATGAAAAAAAAGTTTTCAAAACATATTAAAAACGAATTCAATATCCATGAAAACATAGCAAGAATAAATTTAAACCACCAAATTTAAACCACCCTCATCGTCTAAATAATCACCAACTTTATAACCCCAAACACAGATAATAAAGCTATTATGTGCCAAATTTATGGCGTATTCAACATTTTTCATTTTAAAACATGTCAAAAAAAATTAGTTTTAGCGCATTTTTTCCTAAAATATGGTATATTTTGAGAAAACCAGCAGTTTTTCAGTGGTATTTGGAAATAACAAAACAAAATAATGAATAACTTTGTGCCTTTTCTGTATGGGTAAGCGTTTTTTGAAAATTGGTTTTAAAATTTAGTATCCCGCCCGGGTGTAAATATTTAGACCGATGAGTAGGGACTACGTTGATCTTAGTAAATCACACTGCGAATATCCGCCATTGTACGTCAACGTCAACTTATTTTCGGCAAACCACAGATTAACGCACTGGATCTAAAATATGCTTCACTAAAGCCAGTTGCGAGCCTCCTTAAGGGGCTGAATATTCTGTGGCAACAAACAATCTCAAAAGCGAGCCACAAAAGACACGCTAGTGGTCACAGTGGATAGCCCCAGACTGGCACACCCACAAATGAATCAATCCATCAATGTTGGGACCAGTGGAACCACTAATGAGCGCATGCTGGTTGCCCGGGGCGAAACATCGTTTAATTATTTCTCTTTTCGCTTTGGTCCTTGGAGTGCTTTTTGTGTGTTATACCCATTCAATTTTGCCTTCCTCTTCTTCGCCATATCCTATTCTATACTCTTCTTTATTTTAAAAATTTGAAACTTTCAATTCGTTTTCTATTAAATGTTTTAATCTAGACTACTAACATAATTTTTAAACCTGGAAGGGCAAAAACTTTTCCCTCATTCCAAAAAAAGTCTAATTTATGTTTGCCAAGTTAGTGTTAACCATATTAAAATTTAATTTTCATATTTTTCGTGATTTATCTACCTGATCCAGTTGATAAATGCCGAAAAACTTGGGCCAATGTAAATTCGTTCATACGGAACAAGAAACATTGGTAGAAAGGGCGAGTGAGTAAGTATCTACCTATGTTGCATGATAAAGAATAATTATTTATAATAGAATACCTACTTTGCGACCAAAAGCATGAAAAATCGAATCGAATCCGCTTTTAGTTCCAAAATCCAATTGATAAAGTCGAAGAAAATAACCCAAATATTCATGTATTGAAACACATACTAGTTTTAAAAAGGAAGTTAAAAAACCTCCAAATCAGTTACATCAACCGAAAAGAATCTAAAAACAAAAGATCAAAAGATCTTGGGTGGAAATAACGAAAATTCAAACCTAGATGAGCATACCACATGGAACACTTAAAGAACCAAAGCGAAAAGAGAAATGATTAAACGATGTTTCGCTCTGGGTAAGCAGAGTGAGCTCGTCAGTGGTTCCACTGGTCACCCTTCCCATACATCATCAGGTAACTTGGATGAGTACTAGTGTTGAACGATGCCTACTTGTGAGTGATTCAAAGCTGGAAATCAAAGTGTATGATGGTGTTTAATGATATATGGGGAGGGAACCACTGACGAGCTCACGCTGGTTACCCAGAGCACAACATCTTTTAATCATTTCTCTTTTCGCTTTGGTTCTTTGTGCGTTCCTTGTGGGATGCTCATCCAGGTTTGAATTTTAGTTATTTCCACCCAAGATCTTTTGATCTTTTATTTTTACATACTAGCTTTGTTCCTCAAGAAATTTCATAACATCATAAATATCTCAAACCTTAAAACGATATAGCATGCAGTTTTTGAATCAATACTTCAGTATGGGATACTCATCTGGAGAAGTAGTTACGATGCGTCTCTTAACAATTTAGAAGTGCTCCAAAAAAGATGTATAAAAAAAGTTTTGCAAAAAAATCAATTGAATCCAACGGATCAACTTTTTCAAGACTTACCAGTACTTGGATTAAGACAGTTATGTGCAGGTAAAGTATATATTACGATATATGCAAAAGTATCGTGACAGTATGCGCATCATAAACTCCAACCAATTGGCAATATAGAACCCGACAGGTAACACAAAATATCGCTGAGTTACAAAAGAAACATAAAATATTAACTCAGAAGTGTATAACCTACATGGCATTAAAAATATTTAACCTTTTAACTACCGATCAAAAAACGTCAATCTAGAAATACAAAAATAAAAGAATGTGTAAAACATTTATGACATCAATTAATTATTAAAGTCTTACATCCTGTTTTGCGTAAAGGAAACTATTAAAAAAAAAACAAAAAACTTAAACAAGCAGAGTCACTTATTCTAATATAAATTCGACTGCGACCTTTTAATCTAATCTTAAGAAATGATCTAGCATAAGTAGGTATAGTAGTTATTGTGCATAAATAACATATTTATATTGCGCTAAAAGTATATATCGAAGAAAGTGGGAAAAGCTACGTGCTGGCAGGGTGCCGATTCTTAAAATCATAGGAGGTGAACCTTCTATCGAGAGAAAACTGTTCTTGTGAAAGCATTCCCGATAGAAAGTTTTTCTCTCGGTGAAAGAAGATTGTACTCTTGAACCCACCCGTTTCTCTTGAAATTTTGCCAAGTTTCCGTGGTACACTTAAACTAAGTTTTTAGTATGTCAGAACTAAATTGAAGGATTCTGTAGTTGTTTTTCTATGGATTTTTGACAGTAGACAAATTTTCGTGGGTGAGGTAAAAAATTTTCTTTGCTTGTTGTTGAATGGCTTAACATGCCCATATCCACCAATAAACGCCCTAACCATCTGTTAAGAAACTAATGATTAACGCTAACTGCTAATTTATATGTAGCCTGCTGAAGATTGCGCTGAAATGTGGAACTTACGGACCAAAAATGCACACAGAGACAGACAAGACAATTCACACTTGATATGGCCCAGCTGTAAGAGATTGGGCAAGGCTCTTTGAGGAATTCAAGCTCCATCAACATCAAAACAAAACCAACAGGTGAGTGTTTTGTCAAGTGATGACCAAGTTAGAGTTATTCTGTAATATTTATATCAAGTGGACATATTAGGGGCCCTCAAGCCTAATATGTGTACATTTGGATTCGCAGTACTTTTTGTCTTGGCACATTGCTTGACTGTTAATAAATAAATAATTGGTTTATTGCAAAGGAAAATCATTACATGTTAATAGGTAACAGCATATTGTTAACGGTTACAAAAGGCGTCAAAAACAGCTTGTACTGATCAAAGTTTAATTTCTAGAAAGTACAGAAGTTATTGTTTACAAATTTTTCTGAGGTGATTACCCCCCGGTACTCTCTCAACTCATACAAGTGAATCTGTTTCCTTGTTGCTAACATAAGGAAGGCGGGTTGGTTGGTAACCAATAAAGTTAGCAACCAAACACACCAAATTAATTAATGTTTAACACACAATTTGTATCCTACTTACAGTCTATTATTGTATGCCAAATTTTCGTCCACTTCTTCTAATAACCCTTCTGTACCTAGTTGGTTTTGTTAGTCAAAATCTTCTAAGGAACGCCAAATTAGGCATTGTCTCAAAATGATCAGGCCTTTCCATCTGTCATCATTATAAAGTTCATCTTCCATTATCAAAATTTTAAAAAATATAAACAAATTCTTCAATTTTTTTAAACAAATACAAATATGCATAAAGTGAGGTTACTTGCAAAATGTCGCATCATGCGCATGCGTCGCGCATCTGTTCTATTGAAGTCCGTTGCAACTACTGCTTTTGACCAAGAGAAGCGATTCTCTTAAGTTTTAGTAGAAATGCACGTGATGTGATCCTCTCAGGAATATGGCATTTTGAATCTTGAGAGAGCTTTCTCATGAAAGTCAGACGATGTGACCTTTCTATTGACTCAATAATCGGCACCCAGAAGTACTGCCTTAGTGGCAATTCCTTCCTAATTTATTCATATTTCTTAAATTTTTATTTAATCAGATTTTATAATGAATTATTTTGTAGTGAAGATTTCGAATAAATTATTTACTCATTAAATCTACGCAAACATAGTCTCACGGCCACAGAACCTTTTAAAACTATATAAAGAAAGTCTGAAATGGTTTTTAGTATTGGGATATAGTTCCATAATCCTCATGAATAACTGTTGAGACCCTCGCGAACTCTGGTCTAAACAAATAGCTTTTTTTATCTTAATTACCTTCTTTTTGTATCGAAGAAATATCTTAATCATAATCATGGCTGGGGTGTTTTTCGGTGAGTCACGATAGAGTTGATTCATCTTTAAGAGGCAGTTTGACATCAGAGGAAATAATACGAATAGCGCCCTCAATATCACCATCAAATATTTTTAATTGAGCTTCCGATCGTATGTAGTTTTCATCTATTAGTAATAGTACAGGGACGGCCCGTGCGGGATACACGGTATCACCTGCTACTCTCACTTGCGTCAGATGTTCGTTCAGCCGATTGTGCCCAGTCAGCATCCTTGTCACCAGTCCTTTCGGGTCTTGCCTAGGGGCCATTTCGTTCTGACTACATTCGGATCATCCAAGAATAGCTTGGACTGTCTGAACTCTGACTCTTTCCTTCAGGACGTCTTCACTTCATTGTTCGCCCATTTGTTGAGCTGTACCTGTTTCCTTGTGATTCCCAGTAGAGG